>JAAAKQ030509717.1:0-19795 GCA_010016005.3 Zanna intricata
GATTGTACAAGACTACACTTCATTCACACTCATACACATCATCCTCATTCATCCTCTGAAGTAATACCTTATGGTAGTTCCAGAGGCTAAACAGATAAATAGAAAGAGGGGATACATTACCCTGAATCAAAGTAGGCCAAGACATAATTGCACATGTTGGTAGTGAGGTGAGATTGATAAAAAAACGCGTTATTTAAATGCAAAGGTAGCATATCAAGCATATTGGCATAATAGCACACTATACAAAATACAAAACAATGTGATCTGTAACAAATCACAGAACAGATTTCTGCAATGCTATTAATTCAGCTATTTCATAAAGAATTTAAGCTTCATAACCCTAACAATATTATAGAGTGGGTATGGTAGAAGTAGAATAGATTTGAAATGATAGTCGAGTGGTGGTTTTCGTTGTGTAAACAGGTGTTTCATGAGCTCTGCGTTTTTAGTGATTTTTTATTGGGTTTTTGGATTTTGTTTTTTGATTACTAGGACGGATTTTATTGGCGATATATTGATGAAGGTGTGTACCAAGTTTGGAAGATTTTGGATAAAGGACTACTATTTAATTTTGATTTTTCTTTTGCAATAATAACTCCATAAAAATTATATTGGAACATTGAATTATATTACTGGTGAATAATGAAATATTTTTCTCACAGATAAGACAAGTCCCACAAACAGGACAATACTTACTAGCTTTTGACATCATGTACGTGTAATAAACAAGGTGTTCAAAATTTTTTCTTCATTTACTGGTGAGTTCAACTGAAATTTTTCTGCCATACTATAGCAGTTATAAGGGGGAACCTTCTCCTTTCCATAACTCTTTACCTATCCAATATTTATTCCTCTTCTCCAGATCTTCATCGATCTGACCTTGCTACCAGAAAGAGAGATGGAATGTCATCAACTGACAATGAAATAAAACCCGGTGACATCATACAAGATGTGTCGAAGATTATGGGCAAAGATTTGCCCAAGTCAACCAAATACTTGATTATGAATCATCCATGGATCAAGAGAGTCCCTTAAATATTTTTAACTGCATCGAGAAAAGTTTTAGAAAACACAGCATCCGCTGCATTTTTGCTGCTGGAGGGGTTTTTACTACACCAGTGAAGAAGCTCCTAGCATATTTAACTAAAGATGGAAATGTACCTTTGATAATAGTTATACCTAGATCTTGCAGTGCATCTGTTCAAGGAAAATGCTATTCAGTTTCTGCAAAAAGGTCCACCCGCCTCTAGAAGAAAGTAGAACAGTGGTGGTCTAGGCTTCAGGTAGATGTTATGCCAACTTATTAAGAACTATAAAGACTGCGGTACCTAAGGAGGATGCTGGTGAGGTTTTCATTGCAAAAAGGTGCTGAGGATGAGTTGTATACTCAAATTAAGGGGTCACAGGGAGCTGAACATTTTACAACCGTTTTGAAAGAGAAGGTTTCAGACCTGCAAGTGGGAATGCAAATGTGTGGTGGAAGATGCACCGTCATATCAAAGGTATAGACTACTCAAAAACAGGTGCAGGAGATGGTATCTAACTGTTGGGTGCCGAGAAAGACTTCAAGGTAACATCTGTACATCCAGCCTACAGTGAGATACAAAATGTCACCTTAGTTAAAATTCACCGGGCTGCAATTAAATTGATTGAATCAAGAATACTGATAGGCTGAGTGCAATATAGAGCCCAAATTAGAGATAATATTGAGAAATTTTACCAATGTTGGGGAGGGAACAAAGTAAAGGACCTAACTGTGCAGATTTATGTTTTAACTGTGGCAGAAAAGGACATCAGATATCTGGCTGTCAAGAACCGAAGAAATGTCTCAATTGTGGCAGCATCAATCACCACACCGGAGGCTGGATGTGTGAAGCAAACAAAAATATATAAGTTTATGTTGCTAAACACTAATAGGAGTATGCTCTGCCATGATTTGGTGGGGAACTTGCTAGAGAGCATGGAGTTGACGTCCTAATTGTAACTGAGCCCAATTATTATGAGTCTGCAAGAAGTGATTGGGTTGCAAACACGCTAGGTGATGTGGCAATCCGAGACGTTAGTGGAAGACTGGCATGGCACTTACATTGCAAAGAAGATGGCATTATAGCTGTAAAATTAATTGATGCTATATTGATTGGATCATATATTTCACCTAATTGCAGTCTGGAGGATTACAAAGATTATGTAGATACATTATTTTCGGTGATTGTCAGTTCTGATAGAAAGATCTTATTGGTCGGTAACTTTAACAGTAAATCGATGCTAACTGGTAGTAATTATATCAACAGTAGAGACGCGATATTGTCGGAATTAATATTTTCCACTGGCTTGCACTGCCTGAACTATGGTACAACTTATGTAGCACGAGATCATTCTACGGTGTTGGATTTAACACTAATAGACAAACGCTGATATCATACGTTATGTTCATGGCAGGTTTTGCAAAATCAGGTCGCTAGTGTCCAATGTGCCACAATTCTCGAGATCAATGGAGCGATACCTCGTATCCTACTGACCGAACGATCAATGCAACTTACGAAATGCCAGGCAGAAGTAGTTGCAAGGAACACGGCAGTTATTCTTCATAATGATGTGCAGGTTGTACCTGAGAGGATCCTTCAAGAAATCATTAAAACTGAGATTCAAAGATTACCTGCTCCGACACGACGATATAAATCGGCGTATTGGTGGATATCGGCCTTTGATGAAAAACGGCGTGAGTTACAAAGACTCAGATGGATCAAGCAAATATTATACCGCACGGCTAATGATAAGTACGATGCTGCTGCACAATAATTCGTCTCAGGCAGAAAATAATTAAACTTTGCGATTAAGTAACCTAAAATAGCATGTTGGTAAAGGTTGTGTGACGATTTGGATAATGACCCGTGGGGGCGGACAAATCAGATTATCTTCGACGACAAATTGAACATCTATAAGAGAGTTTTTTGTCCATACACAAGATGAAATACTGATCCATCATGCCCGTCGAGATATTTGCAGGACTCAGTTCTCGGTCCATAACTGTGGTCCATCGTCTATGACACATTTCGAGGTTGCCGGGGAGTACTGAAGTTGTTGCTTAAGACGATGACTTGGTCATCTTGATCACGGGCAAAACAGAGGATGAGGTTGAAGAATACGGCAATTCTGCTCTCACATTAGATGAAGATTGCTTAGCTGTGGGTTGAAGTTAGCACCCATAAATGCGAGTTTATTACATTAACTGGAAGACGGCGAATTCGGCCGGTTTATTTAATAATAGGAAACAACACGCTCAATTCTAAGAGGATTATCAAATACCTGGGTATAATTACTCATCAATTTGGTAATTTCAGCGAAACTGCCAGACAGCAAAACAGACTGCCAAACAGCGAATCTGCACCTCATGCTTCTAAACATATGCTGATTTCGTCAACTTTATCATCTATTATGATGTATGTCGCGCCAGTTTAGAGTAGAGCTGTTGCAATAAAGAGATATTACATTAGACTCTCAAGTGTTCATAGACGGTCCTTATTGAGAGTGATCTCTGCCTATCGTACTGTGTCGTACGATGCAGTATGAATACACACTACGGTACTATCTACAGATCTTATGATTGGAGAGAGAAGAGACCGGTACGTAGGTAGAAACAGAACGGAAGCACATGAGGAGTTAAGGCTCCGTTGGAAGAAGAAATGGTTAGTTAACGATAAGGCATTGTGGACTAAGCGCCTTGTAGCGAATATGGACGAATGGTGCGATAGGAGACTTTTAGAGGTTGACTTTTATCTATGCCAGGCATTGACAAGCATAAGTAGACGAAATACACCTGAGTGTCTTTTTTGCCAAATCCTATGGATATACCGGAAGATACGATATTTTACTGTCCGGCGTGGGACTATAGACTAAGATTTGGTATACTAGACTTCACATCAGAGGATATGGTTCCAGCTATGCTTGATTCTGAGAATACATGGAAAGCCGTGGTATCATTTGTAACAACTGTCCTACGTAAGAAAGAAACCGAGGACAGAAGACGGAGTTATTAATGAAAAAAAAGGAAGAAAAGATCCGAACCGGCGGGGGCGCCTTCGAGTGCACTCCGTTTTGAGTGGGCAAATAAGACAAGACCGAGACCTGGCTGTCGGAGGCGGGAGCTGGGGACGGCATAGACTTGAATAGCTGGCGGTTAGTAGCAAGGGCACTTAAAAGAAAAGATCCAGACCCGGTTGGCTGACCTGCCGTGCCGGATTTACAGCCGTTGGGAGGGAAGGCTCACTAGAAGCAAGAACACCCCCTTGGGTAGAGCAATACTTAATTGTAGGTCGACCCAGGGGAGTTGGGAAAAAGAGAAAAAAAAGTTTGAAATTATAAAAAAAAAAAATGTTTTGCATTAGTCAACATCTATTTGCATTTCTGAAGATCTGTTAAACACAAAAAAAAAACAATAAAAATAGAAAAACATAATTTTTTGCAGATATGAGTTCATAATAACCAGTATACTAAATTACTGTACAAAAAAATTGAGAAATGAAAGATTAGTATCAAATTATAGATCATTCAATATCAAAAAATGTTTACGTCAGAATTTTACTATACCCAGTGAAAGAAAAAAATAACTTGCAAATAGTTGTAGAATTAAATTATTTTTTTTAAAAATTGAAGTACATCAGTACATCTACTGGAGATAATTAATAGTGAAGAAATAGTAATTTATATTCAATCATCAGTTAACCATTAAATTTCGGAAAAAGACTTATTTAGTTTTAAATAAATTACTACTTACTGGTACATCTCCCTTACATAAATTACAAATTGCAGATTGTTGTAATGCTGTCAACATCCTGTTCTGAATTATATAATTCAGTGGTAAATCTATAATTCCAACTTCTGATAAGTTATTTTCAGCTTCACAAACTGGACATTCAATTACCTGTAAATTCAATTTATATTTGAACATCTAGATTCAATTTATATTTGAATTTTTAAATTTAAATTATATTGTAAACAATATAATTTTCAAACAAAAACTGTTTTTAAGATTAAATTGTATTTTTATTATTTGAAAAAATAGGTTTTGAACATAGCTCTATGAAAAATAAAAATTAATTAATTCTACCCTTTCTAGTCTCAACAGAAGCTGTTTTATTATTATTATTTTTTTTTTCATTTTCTCAGACTAGTACATAGTTAATTTAACAAGAAAGATTAAACAAATAAAATGGTAAGAGAAAAGATTATCCTTGCCAGGAATCATATTTGATATCAGCCGATCTAGATGCTAACCAATACACACAAAGAAGCCAGAGTAGTTGCCTTAGTGTGGCAAAAAAATATTAACATTTTCAAATTAAATTTTAATGCAAAATTAATTTTTGTTTATTTTTTCTGCGTTGCAAAGACTAAACCTTTTTTCTTTATTACTGATGTTGAGCTGTAGTTCAATTATTTTTATTACTTTCAGTCGAAGTTCCAACTAACCTAGGGAAACCAAAAGTTATGTGTTAGTGGGTGCCTGGTCATTGCAACATTGTTTTAAATAATGCATTCGTGATAGCTGTATGAAGTCAATGTCCAGTTTGTGAAATTTGTGTACTTTCACCAAATCTGTTCTTGCATAATAATATCCATAGAAGGATTTCCACTTTTTTTTATATGAATTAGGATTCAAAACACTGTGACCTAATCATACCTCTACTAGAAAATTGGTTAGTCTTATATGCCTTCATTCCTGGCTTGAAAAAATTAAATAGATATACTTGTCTGTTCAACTAGATTTGACTCGCAAATTGTTTTGATATCAGATCGCTGATAGACTAACTTGAAAAAAATCATATGAGGTTGTATCTTCTAAAATTGCAATAATTAACTTAAAAATACTTTAGCTGTTTGTTTTTGCTGTTGAGCAATACAAAATTAACCAGTCGGGAGAATGAACAATAAACAAAATACTTATTTTAAAAGTTTTATTTGTATAAAAACTGCTACTTGAAGTACTGTAGATCACTTCCGAAAATAGGTATGAAAAATATTAAACGGTCACCATTTGATTTAGGTTGTCGTATTATTAAAGTTGACAATGCTTGATGTTTTTACAATAAAGTTCTTTAAATTTTAAAGCCCTTTAAAATAATGTATCACAATCCTTCACTTTCCATTAAACATTTTTTTGTTAACCTCCCAAGACGGCTTTCACTGCTTTGAATGAATTTAATAAGAAACAATAGTTTTATATTAAAAATTTGTTTTGTTTTGAGGTAGGAGCATTGGCTAAATTTAATTTTTCTACATTTAACAGCTGAGAAGCTATTTAAGGATTTCTATAGTTAGTAGCCTACGTTTTTTTATACATAAGTTTATTTTCGCACATATCTAATTTAACAATAAAAATTCTATTTTTACGCAATACCTGAATATGTTGCATTACTTTTTCTGTTGGATGATTGGTAATATCATTTTCATAGCATGAACTACAAGATCGAGATCTATGTAAATGATTTCCAAATTCACAGCTGTCTTTTCTTGATCCAATCCAATTGTTACTACCTGCAACGTGTTACAACTGATTATTTTATTACATTACTTATGTACTTAATAAGTGGCCAGTCAAATCTTAAGAGATTTTTACCATCCCATTAAACTACATATGTCGTAGTCTTACGCATTGAACCACCTACGTCAATTTTGAACTTACGAGGTCTGTTCAGAAAATAATTGGAAATTTTTAATTAAGCGCCAACGGAGATATTTAGTGACGTGCGGTTAGCAACATTATGTTCCGCAACCCTCCTCTGTAACATGTTCTATAATTGTTGACATCTTGTTTGGCTTTCATGCTATTGTTATTTCAGTGCAACATGTTTAAGTATTGGTAGAAAATTTTTGTAATTTTAGATGATTGAACTTTTGTGTCAATATCGTAGCTGTAAACCCAGCTTTCGTGTCCCGTTATTATCCTTTACATGAATATTTCATCGTCATTGACTTGTTGCCGACAAACGTCCAATCGATGTTCTTTCTACTGTTCGCTCATCAAACGAGGAACAAACTTTGCTGTAACTCGATGCATGTTCAATTTTTCAGTCAAAATGTCATGGCATGATCCAACTGATATGCTAACCTCTGCAAGTTCTCTGACAGTCAATCGGCGATTTGCACGCACCAGATGGCTGATTTTCTGAACGTGGGTCATCAGTTGAACTAGAAGGCCATCTTCAATTGATTGATAATCACTATTAAATCGTGAAAAATATTCGTAACATTGCGTATGACTCAGAGCATCATCTCCGTAAGCTTGTTTCAAAAGTTGAAACGTTTCTGTCAAATTTTCCCCCAGTTTCGCCCAAAATTTTTCGTTGGATCATTCCTCCGAAAATCTCATATTGCAAAAATCACAACTACACTTAAACACGTTGCACTCAAATAACAATAACTTGCTAACTAAAAGAGATATATCAAAAATCCGAGAAAGAACGTGGTTATTGAGGAGGTTGTGCGGGATACAATGCTGCAAACCGTACGTCACTAAATATCTACGTTGGCGCGTATTTAAAAATGTTGGGTTATTTTCTAAACAGACTTCGTATACTAGTTCAGGACTTTAAATCAAGTCTTATTAGCAACTCAGTCGTTATGTTCTACTCTTTAGTGATCTTTTTTGTCAGTATCAACTGTTTTTCATTCACAACAGGTTCTCTGAATTCGAATAATTGAAATCTGGCAAGCAGTTTATTTAGATAAAATTCATCTCATCTATCATAAAAAAAATTTAATACAAAGTAACTGGTGTTAACCTCTTGTATCTCTAGAATAAATAAATAATCAAATTTTATCTAATTCTAAACTATAAAAACTACTAAAAATGCCAGGCTTCTTAAACTTTAATTGCCTAAATTCTCTTCTTTAAATGTAAACTTCACTTTTCATTCGTTCCGTTTATGTCTAGTTGATAATAAATATATTTACTAATTCCATAGGGTTCATATCTGTACTTACTGTTTGATACAATACTAATTTGTTACTGGTGAACAGGCATATTTTGCATTTCTCTTCATATTATTGAACATTTCTGTTATTTAACTTTACTGTCTTAATTTCAAATAACTTAAGGATTTGAAAAATATTATGAAATCCTGAAGAGAGAATTATTGTAAACTGATGGACTACTTCTTTAGCCCATCAGGCTAGTCTAGTGGTTAACTCGACATCGCAAATCAGCTGATTTTGAAGTCAAGAGTTCTAAGGTTCAAATCCTCGTTAAGGTAGTCATTTTTGCACGGATTTGAATACTAGATCGTGGATACCGGTGTTCTTTGGTGGTTGGGTTTCAATTAAACACATTTCTCAGGAGTGGTCGACCTGAGATTGTGCAAGACTACACTTCATTCACATATCATCCTCATTCATCCTCTGAAGTACTTTACGGTAGTTTCAGAGGCTAAAACAGAAAAAGAGAGAGCTGTAAGCAAAAGTGATGTCAGAAGAATTTTAAACTAATATGATTTAAATCTGAAAGAGTTAAACAGAACAAAAGATACTTTGTTCTGTTTGCTTACATTTATATATCCTTAATCATCAGTCGTAGTTTAAATCTTACATTCCATTTGACTCTATGGTAGAATCACAAGCTTTGAAAAACTTTCCAAATCCAGTTATATCTAATATGCCCTTTCTCTACCTAAACTGCTTTCAACTTTTTAAAATTAAAGTCCAAAATCAGAATGAAACAGATCTGTCTTTCAAAAACAAATTAGTGCTACATCAACTTTATTAATTATTTTAAATAGCATCACTACATTACTAATGCCAACATAACTATAAAGAGATTAACAGTTTTATTTCGTAAAAAATACATAACATTTTCAACAATTATGTGAATCAATAATTAATTAATAATTAGAACAGTAAAAATAACAAGAAATACAAAATAGTAAAATCAGCATTATAAGGCAAAAAAAAACAAAGCATGAGTTTTTCATCAAGTCTTCATGGTCTTAATCTACTTGTGTAATATTTCTGTTCATCATTAAATTTACAAAAGCAAAAAATTAAACTATAGCAACATTAATTTTGATAGGAATTTAGAGACTCTTTACCAAGATTTTGCAGTTTTCTTTTTCATTTCCTAAAAATCCTTTTACCACTTTCACATGCTGCTAATTCCTTTTGGTTAAGTTTTTTTTTTAAAGTAGGGTTGCAAATCACTTTTCTAATACCAGCCTTGTTTACCTTGTAACTCAAACCTAGATGTACTAGCCTTGTGTATGCTCTCTAAGTTTGCATCACATAATTCTGCAAAAAGGTTTCTTAAATATTTGAGATTTCACTTTCTTTATTCATGGCCAATAAAGAAGGTTATCAGAAAGATCTGATTTTTTTTTTCATCAGTTTGTACATCATCCCTGTCACTAAGCTCTGAAATGTTAATATCATCCTACTTCAAATTGTGAAGTTGGTATTGGTAAGCCTTCTCCATGAAAAACTGATGTAAGAGAAAGATGAACACATCTGGATATTTAACTCTGTTTTTTATTTTTTGTATGAAGTACAAGGAAATATTGTAATCACAAAAATTTCAGTTTTCAGATTTCAATGGAAATATCCATTTTGACCATCCCTGAATCCATTTTGACTAGTTTCAGTGTGATGTCTGTACATACATATCTCGCATAACTCAAAAACAATTAGTTGTAGAATGTTTAAATTGTGGATTTAGGACTGTTGCAACATCTAGTTGTGCACCTTCCCTTTCAATTGCAATCGACTTGACCAATAATGTCCAAAAAATTTTTGGACTTTTTTTTTTTGGACTTTTTCTTAACAGCAGTAATAAGCTCTCATTGAGACCTTTTCAACAACACATCATAAGTAGTACTTATTTTCATTGTTTCCAGAGTTATAGCCACATAAAATTTTAATTAATGAAATATTTGGATCTTACAAGGGGAAAGCACATTGGTTCGAAATCTGAATTCATTTCCTTTTTCTAACTTTCTGTTTTTTTATTTAAATACATTAATCTGTTAATATTTATTAACCTATGATTGTAAAAAAAAATTACAATAAATAATTAAATAACAATAAAAAAAAATCAGAAGTTATTACTGAAATAAAAATTTATGTTCTTTCCATTTTCTTTTTAAATTTGTATAATTTAATAGGTGTACAAGGGAGTCATGTAGTGTCCACATCAGATTTTTTTTTAAATATCCTTCTATGTATATAAGAGAAAGTAGCAAAGTTCATAATGATAACTGGCAGCTCAATCAAATCACAGGGACAGCAAATGGCACAGAACCTTTCATCCACTGAATTGGAGTCATTACAATATGCAAATATGAAAACCCTAATTTTTATCTTGATCTCCGATTTTAACTCCCCCCCCCCCGATTTTATAACCAAAATTTAGAAAATAGGCTTTTATCACATTTTCTCATGAAGATCTACCTTATTGCTTTAATAAAAAAAAATTAACAAAAATAACAAAACTTATCTTGTGAACTTTAATACATGCTGAGAAAACAACAATTTGAAAGTAAAAAATGTACTTAAAAAAAAACACACATGATCATGCTCAACACTATCTTTCTCTGAACTGGGAATAAGACAAAGACAACATTTCAATAGCCCCACACAACTAACCAGTACAGTTGTCAAATGTGACAGTGAAAATATTAAATTGTAATAGAGAATGACAATTAATTATACAGTAACATATTAATGTGATTTGTTGGGACTTTTTTAATAATTTTAATAATATTTTAATTACAAGCAAAACAAATAATAGATTAATAATTTGTGCCATATTACTGATACACAGTTGGCCAAATGTTATTACCATCTTCTGCAGTGGAGAACCCATAACACTGGTGCTGATGGCACCTGCTTTAAAATGATTACAAATCTGTTTTTCTAACCTTTTGTAACAGCGTACCTAATATTAAATTTATATTGTGTTTGTTCATTTAATTTTTTTTTTTTTTTGAATTAATGTGTTCAGAATTTCATATTCTTTATACCATCTTGTAAACCATCTTGTTTACATGTGTTCACTTGAAATTTATATGTGCTTATATGATATTTATTAAATTTAATAAATTGGAACATTTGTCCTGTTTTTATGAAATCGTTTGACAAAGCTGATTCTGTAGTGTGTAGTCCCTGAATCAGTGGAAGAATATGCACCCCCTCTGTCAGTGCAGTATTTAGTGCAAATCACTTTTTGGAACCACCATTGGGTATTAACATCAGAGGATGAGATGAATGATTTGTAGTGTGTTTGAATATGCCATGCCTGACTGGGATTCGACCCAGGACCTCCAGGTGAAAGACCGAGATGCTACCACTCACACCACAGAAGCTGGCAAATCACTACAGTTTAATTTCTATAATCCTGATTCCTGTGTATGTATTGTATGTTTGCTATATCAGTTTGTGTCTTCTTTTTACTGTTTAAAAACAGCATCCCTTCTTTCCTGTCAATAATGTGAGCTGTTTTATATGATTGTTGACTGATCTATGCTGTGTACTTTCTTTTACTATGTATGTTTTTTTATTTTTCATTTGTTAATGAAAAATAAAAAATGTTCATTAATGACTATTTATAAATAGCCATTAATTTATATCAGATTTATTATTATACTGAGTTCTTCAGTACAGCTATGCTGAAAAAGGTGTGCATTAGGTGATATAAAATTTGTAAAAAAGCTGCAAGCTTGTGCTGAATGAAATGGTTATGTGTGCTGGAGATAAGTGTATCAGTGGTGGTGGACTCTGTATGTAATTTAAAATTGTACTTCTTATCTATTTAGTTTATGTGCATTCAAGTCCAAGAGATTTATTTTGTTCATATACTGCTGTATATAATGTGGGATGTAATATGTTGATGGTTGTAAAGAATGAATTATATTGTCTTGTGTTTCTTTCCCAATATGCTTAACCAATATGAAATTTACAAACACTAAGTTTGATAAAAACAGCAATCCAAAAAAACAACAAACACAACACAAATTATTACATGATGTCATATTTTATACATCATTGTTATGATATTTTTTAGGTTTGATTTACATTTTGGTACAGTAGTTCTCAGTCCATTCAATATTTTCTATATCAGATTTGGGTGAGGGTAAACAGCCGCAGATTAATTTTTGTGTTCAGTTAAGTTGTAGAAGTTTTTTATTGTGGATATCTATCCTGCAATTGGTTAGTGTTGTAAAAATTGTTTTTTTTTACATTTTAATAGAAATTTTTCTTAATGCTTCAATCTGGATACTCAAGTCTCCTGTTTTCATTCCTCAATTTCAGCAGCTACTTCTCTTTGAATGTTGCTACACTTAATAAATGATTACAGTAGAAATTGATCTTAACATTCAGTCACAATTTGCATCTACATTGCTGTAGATTCTCTTATTAACATTACAAATCATCAATGTCAATCTTGTTAACAAGTACATAATCTTATATGTTATTAGCTACAATAAAAATCTAAACAATTACTGCACAAATATGTATTTATGCACTAGTAGCCATCTTTACACATTGGAACCATGCACAACTGATAAATGACTAATAAATTGATAGTCTGATAAATTAGACAAAAATGCACATAAAATTTAATATACCTTTCCCACACTCTAATTAATTTTAACAAGTTTAGAAAATATATAATAGTGTAAGCAAATGTTATTATATTAATTTTATGGTAAAAATTTTTATCTAGTCAATTCATTATCATTTATTGACAATATAAGCTTACATTTTGTAACTGAACTGACAAATAGTTCACCATTTAGCTAGTATAATCTAAAATAGCATTAAATTATAATTTAAAAAAAAAGAAGCAATTAAATGTCATAAAATTTTGTGGCAGTACCTTGAGAATTAGTTCCATTAACATTCTGAATTTGCACTTCTTTAATCTTTCTTTTTATGAGAGGAAGCATACATTTTGTACAAAATGTATGTAAACATGGCAAAATTCTTGGTTCAACAACAGCTCGCTTGCAAATTCTACATTTTAATGATGCATCACTGATTGTTAGCTGTAATCTAAAAAAATAGTTTCAAAATTACAAATAATATTTGTATAAAAATTATTTCAGTACGTTGGTAAATTTTCTAAAACATTTAAATTATATTGCAAAAGAGTACAATGCTTATATTGGCCTTTCTATTAAAAGTTCAACTCTACAATTTTTATTATTTTTTTTATACTTACTTTTTTTGTTTAATCTTTTGGCAACCCACTATCCTGGGCTAGGAGAACCAAGATTGTAACACACCTCAGTCCTGCTCTAGGGGCGGGCAGCCTAGACATTTGTCTAAGTCACCAAAATTTAGGGGTGCCATTTTGGCTTTAAGTGTTACAAAAATATTGATTTTTTAAGTACCCAATTAACATAAAATTTTACATACTAATTTTTTCGTTGGCTAAAAAATTACAATGCGTATCGTATTTGTATTGTTTATGTCTAAAGAAACATAAACTTTTGTCTTGTATGTTTTAAGGGATAAAAATATTTACACTATTATTGAAAAATTAACGCAGAATTTGTAAAGGACGCTGCTTGAACTTGTTTAAAGATGCATATACTTCTCTGAACAGAATAGCATTGGCATGCGAGCAGAGCGCTGCTTCAACTTGTGTTTGAACATGCATAGATTTCATTATTATCTCTAATTATAAAAGAGCGGTTTCATTACACAATAACATTACCCTTGCTGTTACGTTCGTAGGTATAACAACTGGAAGTTCATAAAATTTACTCCAGTACGATTTCTTAATTTTTTAAGATAAATAAATCTATAATTTAACTATTGTTTAGTTCGATAGATACTACCTTATCGTAAATCGATTATCGAATCGAAACAATCTATCCAAAAAGGCTGTTTGTTTATTGAATCAGTAAAATTCTGTATCAAACTTAAATGTATTCTATAGGTGTATATCTATTAATATATATATATATATATATATATATATATATATTTATGAAAATAATTATTTGAATCAATAATAAGACTTTTATTATTAAGTTCATTGCTACGATAACGCCTTTTATAATATTATATTTGAACGAAAAATATTTTGTGGAGCGTACAAATATTTTTTATGTCGATTGACGGTGTATAATTTTGAAATATGTTAATTACGGTTTTAGGTAATTTAGAACAAGGGTATTTTTTTTTTTTAATATTATTTGACAGTTTACATTGTTTAATTTGAGTTACATGTGTACCTCTTCCAGAATGTCTGACGGTCAAAGAAAATTATCTGGTTACCAATACAAAGAAAGAAGGGTGGAAAAGGAAGCCGAAAGGAAAAAACAGGCTGGCGCGTTAAAAAATTATATTCAGAGTTGTACTAAAATAAATGCTGACTCTGAGAATCTAACATCAAGTCTGGTTATAAAATAAAATAGGAATCATCGGAGGATGATGACAAACAAATGGACGAAGTTTCTAAATCAACTGCAACTGACGACACTCCGATTCTATCATCACCAAATGAAAACATTGAAAAAATTGACACAAACGTGACACCAACAGAAAGCGTTCTACAAACTTTGAGTACAGATCCAGCATTGTGGCTAAGAATTTTAGGAGACACCGAAAGAAGTTTTTTAGCAAGACAAGGTCCACCTAAAGCACTGCATAATTGCAAATTTTCTTCCAATGACACTGGTCGACATTTTAGCGCAAATAATTATACGAATTTTAAATCTTCGATCCGATATGTTCTTCGATGAAACCATTATTGACCGAAAGAAGTTGCTACCAAAATTGATGTGGAGGATAATTTTGGATCCCCAGTAACATGACACCGCGTTGGAAGAAGAAAAAGAAACTTTCATACGAAGCACGAGATGAATCCATCAAAGATCTAAAAGAAAAATATAATATAGATTTTTTGAAGTTAATACTTCTTTTGGCGGGCCTGGGAATGGGAAAAATCTCCGGTTTGCCGTCACGTCACGGTATCGTACTGACTGACTCACTGAGTGACTGATTGACATTAATTCTAACCCGTAAGGTAGCCTTGGAGCGAAAAATGTCAGGAGAGCTTTTTTGTAGGGGTTGCGCTGAAATCGACCAGAGAAATCCGAAATCTTGAAATTTCCTCCAGCGATGGGGGGGGGGATTACGCCCCCTAAAATTTTAGGGCGACTACAAGGAGACGTCTGAGCGAAACGCCGCGGAGAAACTTTTTGTAGAGCCCGTAGAACCGCTTACGATTCGAGAAAATAATTCGGTCTCCGCCTCCCATTGGGCCCAACATTCAAAAAACCTGTTTTTTTTTAAATTTTTTCTGCCGTCTTACCGCTCCCCTAAAACTCTCCTGAGGTCGAAATCGATATTCCTTTATAGATTTGATCCGGAACAGTGTGAGAAACTCCATACAAAACGTTCGAAAATTGTAGGGGGTCGGGAGAACCCCAAAATTAAAATTTCAGTGTCTTCGAAAGCGTGCAAGCCTTTTTTCGACATGCGAGAACTTTCTTTACTTATCTATAACCTATGTTTTTTATTGGTGCCTCCCCTTCAGAAAACTCTAAAGTTTATTATAGGCATTTAACCCGATCAATTGATCGGGAACAATTTTGAGATACGGGGCTTTTTTGGAAAATTGTGTATTTTTTTGAGGCCTACTGATAATATAAGATATAAGGAGGCCCTACAGCGCAAAATTGATTAGATTTACTTTTGTTTAGTGTCCTGTGAAACCCTCGGTAAACGTTTAAAAAATTGGGGATATGTCCCCCACGCCGGGGGGAGGTTAACTTTTTAAATAAGCGTCTGTGCTAAAAAACACAAGAGACCTTTTTTTTCTGGGGATCAAAATAAACTGCAGGGCCCATGGTCAGATCCCCCCTCTGATTAACAAGGGGGGCTCTGGAACCAAATAAATATTTTAAGCTAGCCTCCCGAGCACAAGGAAGCCTCAAAGCAAAAAAGTCGAGAAATCTTTTTTGTCAAGTGTGCACTAAAAATTTTACAATTGATCAAGCACTAAATGCTATATTTAAACAACTTATTAATCATAGTAACTATTTTCAATTCTTATATAATATGTACGATTTAAATACAATGGCCAAAGAAATGCTACAAAAATATTGTAAGAATTTAGAATATATTTTAACTGTGGTGATTCTGTTGACATAAATGGGGTAGAATTAGCAGAGGAAATTTCAGCAGTGTCTGCACTTTTGGGCAAAAAAGAAAGCCTAAGCAACGTACTGAGCTTAATTACAAAGTAAAATTTGCGCTCCAAACCTTACTATTATTTAAAGAATATTGCAAACAATACCAATAACTGTAGAAATTGGTGAAAAGAGTTACTCTAAATTAAAATTAAAAACTTTTTACATTTGACTACAACACAAAATTGCCTTATGCTTTGACCATTTTGGCAGTTGAGCATGAAATTTCTGATCAAGTTAATTCAAAAGATGTAATAAAAAAGTTTGCAGAACTGAAAGTTAGAAAAAACTTTTTTGTGATTTTAGCTTAGCTGATGTTACTTCATTTTATTCTCAAAATAATGGCATTTTGATTGTTTGTGCAATAATACATATTTTTAATAACATTTAAGAATGTAAAAAATTATACGGTTAATAATTTGTGGCTAGGTACAGATATTTCTTAATTAATTTCTACTGTTTTGTACTGGTTGATTATCAATGTTATATTATATGTTTCTTTCTAAATATATGCTTGTATTAAACTTTAAATAAAATGATTTGATTTTTGTTAAAAGTAAAAACTATGTACCTTTATTTTAGAAAAATATATATATACTTAAGGGTTGGCATTTTGTCATTTTGTCCAGGCGACGTACCGCTAGAGCAGGTGCTGAACAAATGCTTGTATGCTTTCATTCACCAAACAAGTAATAACCTAAGACCTCTGACTGGATCTGGAAATTCACATCTGTTACAACATTTATACTGGACTCTCAGATACAATAAGCATTTGTAGCATATCCCTTGTTTGGTTAAATTGGTTTGTTGATCTCTGTGGCAGAGATCCATAGTGTCTCAGGCTTTCATCCAAAGCTCCTGGTTTGAATCCCATTCGCATGGCATTTCTCATATGCTACAAAAATTCCATTTCCATATCCCATGACAAGCTTCAAGCTTATGTGGCAATAACATCAAGCAAAAAAAGAAAAATCTGCTTAAGCAAGAGTATTTGTTCCAGGAGAGTTAAAGTTAAGCGTAAGACTTAATCACAAAACGTTTTGAGTCAAGAAGCACCTTACTTGCTTAACTGGAAAAAATTTGCATCACTGTGTTAGTTAATCAAGAAATTCATTTAATAAATTACTCAGATTTAAAGTTTATTTCTAACAGAGATGAAGAGTTTTATGGTAAAATAAAAAAAGTAAAGTGATACCAAATAATTTTTTAAAAAATAATAATTTGTATAAACAATTAATTTGTTCCCTTTTTGTAGGCTTACAGTACTATAAATATAATTCATTAGAAGAGAAATGTATTCACTGGGTATCAGTTGTACCTTACCTTCTTATTATCATCTTGAAAATGGGATAGTTAATCAGTGTACCTTAGTCAGTGGTAGCTCTGAGCTTTTGAGGTGAATCTTTTTCATTGATCTCCTAATTTGTTATAGTTCATTGTACTAATATTCACTCTTATGGCTGTTAATGTATTTATTATTTATAAACTTCATCATAACAGAATACACTGACAGGCTTGGAAAGCAATGAAAATGAGCCTATGAAAATGAATTCCTAACAAAAAAATTATATATTTTGTTATTTACATGAATCGATTGTAGTTATCTTATATTGCAGACATCAATTAAGAAAAAAAAAATGTAAACAAGAAACTGGACAGGCACTACAGCTTTAAATAGTTCAAAAAATAATAAAATAAGTGTAAATCATTTTAAAGATTAACTAATAAGAATTTTTTTGCAGAAATTCAGACAGCTGATTCATTCCATTATTTGACATTGTAGTGACAGTAGATTCTATTTAAGAATAATACAAACTTGATTTTTTATTAAAAAAAAAAAAAAAAATAAGTAAATTTTTTTATAAGTCTGTACTTCACAATTGTACATAAACAATGAAAGTACTTCACGAAAATGCTAATTTTGTTAAGAGTTCTTACTATTTTTGTAGTATAGTTTTATTCTTAGAAAATTATAAATAAAAAAAATGTTCTGTCAAAAATTGTAATATTTTCCTGCTGCATGTTGATCTCTCTAGTTTTTAATTATTTAGAATATTTATTAGAATTTTCTGAAATTTGTATTTTTTCTACTGATTTTATTCATATCAATTTTCTCCGAATTACATTTACAATCTTTCAGAAATTTAACTCTTTTACAGACAATTTAACCAAGTCGATTTATAGAAAATCTAAACAATAACATTTTCAAGTTCAATTTTTTGGGCTTTACAACAATTTTCTAAGAAAATATTGGAATATCAGGAATCTGTTTTATTAAATTTTTCAGGACAAAAAGGATGTAAAACCACAAATTTTCACCTTAATTTTGATCCCAAGAATTTCATTAAGGCTTCCATTTACCCAAGGAACAGAAATAGAATAAAATATTTTAATAGACAGGCCTTGAAAATTAGAGTTTCTCCATATATATTATAGACAAGAACATTTTCTTATATTGTCCTAAATCAGCTCCTGAAGTATTATCATGCAATTTAATCCATCATAATATTTTACAAATATTTTTTTATAATTGTAAAGTATTTTTTTTACACGAAATAGCTATAATCAATTATATATTTTTTTCTTATGCCAGTTCCATGGTTCACTCTCAACACATTTAATGGAAGCCAAGTTCATCTCACCACTTACCGGATATGTATGTGCATCAAGTTAATTCTTTTTTTTAAATTTACTTTAAAATGCTGATTTGTTTAGCCCTTCTACCAAAATATTCTTTAGCATATTACTATTTTTTAGCAACCATATTAAGTATATAAAAGTTGGTAACTGCTATCAAATATATGATTTTTACTTAAAAACATAAAATTATAAAAATGTAACAAAAACTTTGTTGTTTTAGTTCAGTCAAGCACAAAAGGTTATACCATTTTAATTCAACAAATGATCAGTGCATCGCTATTTTTGATTTTGATGATGATCATCAAAATAACTAATTATAACTAGTTATATCAGTGGTCTGATAAACTACCCACTTTGTAGTGGTCAAAAAATATTTTATATTTAAAAAAAAATCTTTTTCTTGAGTAATAGACTATTTTCTAACTTGCCAACAGATAAAAACAGCCATTTTTATCACTTTTTCCATGAGCTATAGTATTCTTATTTACATCATACAGAGGGTGACAAAGGGCTTTTTGGAAAGAGTAAAGATGGAACATTTTAGTGTACTCAAAATTCATTTTGTTACATAACCAAATCTTGTAATTTTTACTGATGTTATGTTGACAAATTGTTATTTTTTCAAATTTTGGGCCAAAATAACTAATTGGGTAACAGGCCTATTTTTGAAGTGAAAACTTTGTTTGGCGCATTGTGTTGAACACTTTTGTGATAGACTTTTGCATGAAGAAAAAAATAGCTGACTCGTAATCAAAGATCGTCCCAGAGACTCTGTACGCTGTATATGTAGAAGCGAAAGACATGGAGTGAGAATTTATACATATATGCATACAATATATATATATATATATATAAATATATATGGAATGAGGGGTAGAAAAAAAATATAGATAATTTATCAGGGATTCCCAATACACTTCTCGCTCTTTCTCTCTCTCTCTCTCTCTCTCTCTCTCTCTCTCTCT
>JAAAKQ030509728.1:0-19794 GCA_010016005.3 Zanna intricata
TTTTTATTTGATATCTATAATTTTATTCCGGGCGATGATAACATGGAGATGTTTTTCGCCCACGATAAACAACATATTAAAAAAAAAAAATATATATTGTAACTATTATGAATATTATTACAGAATGAGTAATCTAATTTTTAGTGTGTTAAGTTTAGTCAGATTATTCCCACAGGAGGTGTAGAAAGAACTAAATAGTGAAGTAATTTCAATAATAGAAATAGATCCTCAAGAGAGGATCATTCTGTAATAACAGAAAAAGATGTTTTTCACATCAATTTACCTTGTTTCCCTGACTTTAAATGCAACTCATAACAGTTCTACAAATTTGTACAACATTAATTTTTTTTTTATTTCTCAATGAAATTAGAATTCTTAGGGATAAAAAATGTAAATATTACACTGTTTCAGTTTTTAGACTTTTGTGAATTTCTACCCACACCACCCTTTTAAAGAATGAAGGAATTTTTCATGTAAATGCATTGCATGATTTCAATCGGTACATATTATTTCTTCATATGATCATGGATATTAATGTTTAAATTAATAAATAAATTTTTTGATTTATCTCTTCACATTATTATGTATTCAGAGAGTGTATAAAAAACAGTTTTAAACATAAGTGCAAAAAAAAATCCCTTAAATATATGTCTAGAAATGTTTTTTTATCTGTTTATTCGTCACTCCATGACTTAAAAAGTTATAGAAATTTTGAGTTCATAATTTCCAAAATAATAGTGATGTTAATTTTTCACCCCACAAGAGTGGTGTGAAAACAGTTATTAATGTTAGGAGGTAATTGTTTGCTAGCTAAAATTATAAGAGCTTTATTGTGAACAAAATTACATCTTAATTCTTGCAGATCAGTTATATCTTGAGAATTAAATAGACATTGCAACATAGTTTCAGTTATCTATCAGCCTATAATTAGCATAACTTTCCTAAACACAATAGTAAATATTGGAGATCAGAAAATCTTTGTGTTCCATGAGGGCCCAAAAATACTCAGAAGTTTGTGAAATTTAATGGTGATTTTGCAGTAAGTTTGATGGGTTCAATATTCTTTAGGAAAAAATCAAATCACTGCTGTGCATTAACAGGAGTCATCATGAAATTTACTAATGAATTGGATGGTATAAATGAGTCTGCTGGTTGCAACAATACAGTGCAGCAGCACTCACAGGAATTGAATATAAACTTTTTAATGTGTTTATATTCATAGAAAGTAAACACTTTCTATGAAAAGGAAGCTTTTCTTGTGGAAATATACCTCAGAAAACTTTTTCAGAACTACTTTACAATTTCTTCCTAACTCATTTTACAATAGTAAGGAAATCTTTGTAGTATGTAGATGATTTGAATATTTGATCAGAATTGAGTTTGATTCTTTTTGTCAGATTTAGTGTGTTTTAAATTTTATAATATTCAGCTGTATTAAGTTTGTGGTTTCATTTGTCATTACCAAAACCTTTCACTTTGAATCTTTAAAATTAATAATTTAAATATCTAATTTCCCTGTATTGAGTATTGATTACTCATTGCCATTGATGGAAGAGTATAATTTTAATTAAACTCTTCCATAAAAAATTATTGTTTATTATTTATAATAAAACATAAATTGATTTAAAGAAACCAATGTACTCCTATTTTACTTTTATTTAACTTTTAAATTAATAAATGATGCAAAATGAAACATCTATGTATGAATATATGGAAACAAAAAAAAAAATATTGAAATTTATAATTCAGTAAGTTATTTCCTAAATTGCATCTATGTATCCATTTCCACAGCTTGGCTATAAGGTACATTACTTGACTTGCATATGACTAGATTTGACTGAATACTTTATCCCTGTATATGGTTGGCAACCACCACCATGAAATCACAGGAAAGATTTAATTAGGCAAAATGCTAACAAAGAAAAAAAAAATTCTAGTAAGAAGGTCAAAGGGGATTTAAAGTTGCAAAGGCAAGTACTTCTTGAGAAAACCTCTGGTAAAGAGTTTTCATGATATTAATTGATAGTTGTATAACTTTTTGATCTTTCTGTGTATGTGTTCTGTATTTGCACAAAAACAGAAATTATATACCAAATATTAACTTAATTTAAATTAAGTATTTTAGTATAGTAAAATTATGATATTATAAATACATGATAAAAGCTTTCATTAAAATGAGTTATACTTTGTCAATTTATTTTATGATGAAATTGGCAAAAGTGTAAAATATTATCTACTTTATCAACAGATTTAATGTTAAGTAATTTGTTTTATTTGCTACAGTGAAATATTTTGTTGAATTTTTTATGAGTGAATATTGAGATATCCACTTTTAATAACATTATATTTTACTTTGTTTGTTATTGGTTTACACAAAGTATTTCCAGTATGACTCCATGGTAATATTCTTTCTTCTTTCTGTTTATAGAAATGAGATGCAATAATATTTTGATAATTTCACCAGAACAGTCTCTTAATTATGAATATGGTGCTTCAGGGCTCTATTCTACAAGCAATCCAGGATATACCTGGTGATACCAAAGCTAAGAAACTAAAGTACATTTGTGAAAAAGGAAATGAAATAGCAGGTAAAGGAACAGGCTGGGAATCTGTTCCTGATGCAGTGCAATATTTTGTAAATGTTGAAGTCTCAAAAAAATTGAAAGAAAGTGAACCTATCATCAAACTGCTGAATTCAGAGGATGAATATTTAGTTAAGCGTGTATTGTATATTGATAATTTGTTTTCAGACAAATGCAATTTGCTTAGGAGTTTTAACTATTTCCACCAAGAAATCTTGTCAAATGTTTCAGTAAAAACTCGTAATAGAATCATAAAAAAAATTGCAGATGACCTCCCGGGTAGAGACCCAAAATTGGCAGAGGAATTCTTCATTGGGATGACAAGAACTTACAGTGTAAAGTCTGCTTTAAAAATTTTACTGTCTTGTACTGAAAATTTTATTTATGATCAGATTATGAAATATAAAATAATTTTGCATGTAGATCTTGTAAAAGAATTGTACATTAAGTATCCCAGCATTGCAATAAAATATTTGAAGTTGAGTATTTATAATGAAAATAATATAAGACGTAAATTACATGATGTTAGAATAGAAAATTATCTTAATTTTCTTCCATACTTGATCAAAGATCACTTTGAAGAGTTTTTCGAATTGTATAATTCTAGTAATTCCTGTAAATCAATCCATCTGAGTAAGAAGAAAACAAAATTTTTTCTCAAAAAAGGATTAAAATTTTTGAAAGAAAAACCTAATAATTATCTGCAAATATTAAACCTTGAATTGGTCACAAAGAGATTAAGAGCTGAAGATTTCCATGTTGTTATAGCTGGAATGTTTCCTAATGAAATAAAAGATTACAAAGTTGATGATATATTTAACCTGCTTAGATATTATCCCAGCTCAAAAAAAGTACCATTAATCAGATCAATTTTTAATGAGATTTATGGAGATGATCTGTATAATCATCCAGAGAAGGTATCAGCTGACATATTGCTTCTACTTCCAACTGATGATCGTATAAGATTGGCTAGGTTAAAACTTAATCAAGATCCAGAACCACCTTCTGACTATAAAACATCATGGAGGTGTTATTTATCAGCTGAAGAAGCTATTCCTTTGTTACGAAAAGAGATTTCTGAAAGCTCTTCTGATAAAGATCGTTTGAAGTTATTAAAAGAAATGATTTATGTATGTAAGGTGAATGACAACAAAGCAGCTTTATTGAAAGTACTTAATTATTTTGTACACAGGCATAAGAATGAAGCTGAACCCATTTTGACATCAATACTGAGTAATTTACATTCAGAATATGAGCTTTATAAATTAGATAAGGAACACTGGAAAGTGTTAGATGATTTTATTAAAAGATTACATGTTAAAAATTATTTTTCATGCATTAATTATATTTTAGAAGATGGATTCTACTATAAACTACAGCATGAGCTATCAATAGATGAGTACATTACACTTTGCCTTCAAATGAATTTGAAATCACACTGGCGCAATTGGAATTATCTAAAATCCTACCCTAATTATGAAAAATTTTGCTTGGAAAAGTTTTTAAATACGATAGGGGTAATATATCCAGATCATGATGATATTTGGAAAATACGTAACAAAGTATATATTTTAGACTCGCTGATTTCAAGTATTGATTGTTTCAATACCAGAAATAAGCATAATGCAAATATTAGCTCAATTAATATAAAAGAGCATCCTTGGATTATGAAAAATATTGAATCTGTACTTAAAGATGAAAATTCTGATGTTAGTTATCTGAAATTTACATTAAAATCTGTTGATATTGAATTGTATAATACTTGGTTTAAAGATGGTGATGATGATAACTGTGAGCCTAAATACTTGGATATCAGAAGCACAGAAATAATTAATATCTTAAAAACAGACTATATAAAAATACTTAGCGACTGGGAACATTATTTGTCTACTTCTATGAACTTTATATGTTCCAAACGAGCACAGAATTTTGTCAAAAGTATTCGATGGTACAAAGATATTCCTATTAACTTTGCTGAACGTTTATTGAAGATACTGAATGAGACTAAAACTTCTAAAGCATCAACTATGTTGGGAGTTTTGTTGGATGGACCATTATTTGAAAAGATTATTGACCCATTAATACCATTTGAACCAAGTATTGATGTTGAAAAAGATGATACCCAAAATGAATATGAAATAATATGTAATAGTTTGCAAGGCATATTAAAATGCAGTCCACCAGTTTCCTTTAACATTTTGAAACGACTCTACACTAGTGATTATCTCTCACAATTAATTAAAGTTTTGTATGCTGTAGTACAAAAAACAAGAATAAGAGAGGTAATAATGTTTGTAGAATCTTTAGTAAATCAGTGTGTTTCTGTAAAAAAGCATGGAATTTACATAATGTGCTCCACAGTTTCAGTTGAACAAAAATGTAATTTTCTCCTTAACTCTTGGAAATCTGAGTCACATAAATCAATACGTAACATTTTGTTGCTTAAAATAAAACAGTCTTTTGTTGATACACCAAATGATCAAACATGGAATATTATTCAAGTTTGCTTTCAAGATCAGACAGTGGTTGAAGAAAAGGTTCTTCGACGATTAGCAAGCTTGGATGGAGTTCCAGATGAATATGTGGTTCCATATATCAAAGCAGCTATTGCTTCTTTCGAACAACTCAAGATTGAAAAAAAACAAAGTTTGCCTATACATTTAATTACATCTATATTCAATCAGTTAAAAGAACCATTTAAAAAAATATTGCCAGTAGACTTTCAACAAGAGCTGATAAAAAAACATTTTTTTAATGCTAGATTGGACTCTGATATAGCAAGGATTAATTCAGAATTTATTTTTAAAGTTTATTTAACTGACTCAAATGAAGGTTCCAGACTACCCTTTTTTTCTCAATACCTTATTAATTTCATTAAAGCTAATTGCATTGAATCTGAATCAAATAAACGTGCATTTTCTTTGGCAGGAGAACTTATAAATGAATTAATTAAATTGTATCAGAAGGAAATAGGTTCTGGTTACAGATATCCACAACTAACTAAAATTTTTAAGGAAGCTCTTGACCAAACCCTACTTCCTCATGAATGCTCAGGTAGTTTTCTACAGCTCACCTGGATTGAGATATTTGAAGACACTGAAATCATTAAAGATTTTGCACTGATGGTAGCTGAGCGTCTTGATTTTTTAATCTCTCTGTTTGGAAAAGAATTTATTTTAATTATAGCTTTATCAGTGAATAATTTTCTTCATCTTTGTTATAGTAAAGATGATTTATTTGATTTCATTGATGGACTTACTGAAATCAAAGCTGTGAGTACCTTTACAGTTGCTACAGTATTGTTTTTGAAAAATAGATCTTGTTTTTCTTCTTCTACAGAATATTTAATAGTAAAAAAGTTGGGTCAGCTATGTATTCCCACTGTTCAAGCAGTTATTAATAGTGGAATATATATAAAAAAACTGAGTTGATCCAGTAACTTGTACATGGTTCATCATCCAAGATGAATTGCAAGAAATTTGTATGAATTTTTTACCAATAGTTCAGTTTTCTATTTATATTATATTAGAGTTCTGAATCTGTGACTTCCTGGTATTTTCATGAAATCTTAATCTGTGAATGTCAGAGAGTCTGTCAGATGAAATAAAATGGTGGTAAAAAAACAATTGTTATTTAATTAAGTGTTCATTCTCTCCAACATGAATTGCAAAGCTTATATAAATATTATAATAATACAAAAGAGTTTATTTCACATCTATATGTTAGTTATTTTAGAGAAAATAGAGAAAAAATAAAAATTTGAACAAAATTTTTCAAGTGATAGGCATTAAACATATTTATTTTCTTTATTCCAATGTGCTTAAAGTAAATTATTTGTACAACCAATTGTTTATTTTAAATGATCACTTCTAATGTGGTGTAAAGTTTTAATCACTATTATTATTTTGGTGATTATAATTCTGGAATGATCTATATTGCGTATTTTTGTGATGTATTTCTAATCCAGGTCCATTTTTTGGCTGCTTGTTTTATTTGTCACCAACTGTAGATTAAGAAATGAGAAATCAGTTATTTACATTGTATCCAGTAAAGTTATTTGTATAATCCTAAGCAGTTTTCATTGCTTTAGTTATTTAAATTTTATATGTGCTTTACTACTGTATGCTAGAATTGCTGATGACAGTTAATGTAATTTTTTTCTTTTTTTTTGTAAATTACTTAAGAATATAATAATTTTATCAAACATGACCCATTGTATTATAATAAAATAATTAATGCCCATTTACCAATAATTTTTTTAAAATTATTCGTTCAAGCGCTTTTGGAATAGGATTCCACATCAGGAACTTAGAAGTGTATATTATATTCTTAATAAAACTAAAACTTCATTGTCATATGTAAAATTGTTTATGTAAAGTGAAAGTATAACAGTGGTCGTTGTGTTTAAAATTGCATAGACTTAACGTCCTGTCATTGGAGACATTGAGACATCCTGTCATAACAGTGGAGACATTCACAATGACAGGACATTAAGTTGATGTAATTATAACACATAACGACCACTGTTTTACTTTTATTTTTTTTAGATAAACAATTTTACATATGACAACAAAGTTTTAGTTTTACTAAGAAGATAATATACACATCTATAAGTTCCTGATGATGGAATCCTATTCCGAAAGCGCTTGAACAAATAATTAAAAAAATTGTTGGCAAGTGAATTTTAATTATGTTATTATTATATTTAAGAATAACCAGTAAGTATGAGTAGTACCAAGTATCACAAAAAAAATAATCTTCTACTTCAGGAAGTATGTTTTGAATAAAAGATCAGAGGAGCCTTGATTTCAGTCTACAATACTTAAGTATATGATTTACTTATTTCCCATACAATCATGTTCTAAAATCATTGTGATAGTAAGAGATCTGAATATAGGGTTACTGCTGTTTTAGCTTTTTCTAGAATAGTGATGCATAAGGTAACTGAAAAATATAAAAAAAGTCTTGTAAAATATCTTAAAGCACATCAACTTCAAATTTCCATTCCAAAAAGAAAATGTATAGTATAGAGGTGCTTGCCTTAAGCCAGCCAATTAATAGTAATGTTAGTTATTGTGGATAATAATAAATACTACCTAATTTTTTTAAATGTCACTGTATGGGTACAACTAAAAACTGGACATTATTAATATAAAGAATTGAAACACATAACTAATATAAATAATTGGAAATTATATTGGCAAAAATAAAGAACTAGCTGAAATCACATGTTTTGGTTAGTTGTGCATATGAAGCCCAAAAAATTGCAAAGCTCTGGCTGCTTATGTTAAAATTTTTAGTGGGTTTCCAAAGAAATTGCTACTATACCCAGTCATATTTTTTGAGAGGGTATCAGGGGGAAGAGGGACCAACTTATCTTTATGCTGTAGAATCTCCTTAACATGATTTTGCATTGTTTATATACATTTGTATGTATAAGATTTTTTTATTCACTCTACCAGATGCAAATCTTAACCAATTTTGATGAAACTCATGTAGGGTGATGTAAATTATTGGGAATAGAGCTCTATTGATTTTCAAGTGAACTGGTCCACTGGAACCAGTGTTAGAGATAAAAATATGGGATTTTGGGTACAATAGGTTATTGTGAGCACAATCAGTTGTGCTATGTGTGGTACCCCATTGATTGCAAAACATCAAGTTTGTAGTCCAAATCAAATCAGATTTTTACAAACACTGTCAGGTACAAACTAATTTAATTATATTACTTTGGTTTCATAATAATCCAAAATGTGATCTGAATGAAGCAAAGGGGTTGGGTCCAAAAAATCAGTTTTGAAGTTTTAATTTTTTTGGGCCAATTTGAACCTTTCTTTTTTGTTAGCTTCATTCCAAAACCACTCAAATTTTGGGTAATAACATCAAGGTGGGTTGTTAGCAAGTAGCAATGTTTAATAATTGACGTAGTCTCGACTCAACAACTGTGTGAAAAGGAGTAAAATAAACACAATGTACAAGAGGTAGTCAGAAAAATTTTTAAACAAAAAATTTCAATTTTTTTCACTTATTAATTAATAACATATTACAATGATTTGGATGTTATTTTGTACCATCTGTAGCATTGCCACTCTTAACAATCATAGTTGACACGTTTCAGAATATCTCTATCTCAACTTACTAAGAAATTTGAAATATTAAAATGTAGGAAAAAAAATAAAAATAAAATAGCAAATAGGAAGAAAAATTGTGCATTTTATGATAGAGTAATCAGTTAAGCAAAAGTAGATTTAGGGGAAGAGAAATGAAACTTATTAAGTAAAGGATTAAAACGTAACATACAGGAGTGCTAAAAATAGTTTTGAGAATGTGTTAATACTCTGAAATGTGTCACCTACAAATGTTAAAGTGTCAATGTTAAGAAAGTCAGAAAATAACACTCAGATCAAAAGATTTTAAAAATGTCCTCTATTAACTTTCCATCGACTACATTGCATGACAGAATTAAAAAATTTGTCGGAACAGTATGGAACGCAAGTGTATCAGAGGCTACATTACTCACTGTCTATCACAGTACCTTGATGTTTGCCCTTATTGCAGATCTTTCTTATCAAATGGCAAGTATATTATTTTATTGATGGGTATAAATTTAGTTGCATTTAGTTGAACCGATCTGAGAGTGTGTTCCAAACTCTCTCTCTTTGCAGATAAAAATGTATGTGATGGTTTGAGAGGTTGACTGCTTCTCAGTTTTTGGAAGTTAAATGACAACCATAGGACAAAAAGATCTTCAGAGAACAGTATTTTATGGAGGATGTGTTCTACTAGCCGAAAGAAATTTTCAAGGAGTTCCTTTTCCTGAGAGGTGCATTATTCGTTTGTGGCCAACTTGTCTTTCATTACATCAGCCGAAAACTTCCTCCTTGTTGGACCCTCTTTATCTGTTTAGCCTCCAGAACTACCGTAAGGTATTACTTCAGGGGATGAATGAGGATGATATGTATGAATATGAATGAAGTGTAGTCTTGTAAAATCTCAGGTCGACCACTCCTGAGAAATGTGGTTAATTAAAACCCAACCACCAAAGAACACCGGTATCCACGATCTAGAATTCAAATCCATATAGAAATAACTGCCTTAACTTGGATTTGAACCTTAGAACTCTCGACTTCGAAATCAGTTGATTTGCGATGTCGTGTTAACCACTAGACCAGCCCATTGGGTTAACCCTTGTTGGACCCAAACTATACCAAATGGCCTCTGCCTAGCAAAGGATGAAGAGACTTCCTTTGCTCATAAATAAAATTCTTTTCAATCTGAATACTGAAGGGTTGTCGTTTGATGTCAATGCCGTACCTTGATGGGAAAAACTTGAGACCAACTGATATATATGGTGGTGTACGAAATGATCCAAACATTTGTTTTGGCAATAATTGTTTAGGTTTATAATTTTGTATTTTATGTTGGCAAAAGTGACATCAGTACATGATTATTAGTTTCTTCTCTTTCCAAGTACGCTGTTTGTGTATCCTTCCAAGATGGCTGACAAATGAAGACTGACTGTTGTACAGCTTGTAAAAACTGTGTTGTTTTTTAATGAAATGAAAAACAAAAAGTGTGGTGCTTAGACAAAGATGTTTTTTAATGAAACGAAAAACAAAAGTGTGGTGCTCAGACAAAGACGGTTTCGTGCACATTTTCAAACTCAGTGGTTGCCCTCATTTAAAACAATACATAGACATTACAAAAAATTTTATGTCACAGTTCAGTGTTTGAGAGTAAGGACGAATGGCCTGCCGATTTTCATTTTCCACAGAACGTTGAAGCTGTCAGAGCAGCATTGCTGAGGAGCCCAGACTTATCAGCAAAAGCAGGAACCCGACTTGGGATTTCTAGACGATCTGTGCAGAACAGATTTGCATTTGTTCCATACAAAATAATAGTGTTGCATAAATTAACAGTCTACAACATACATCAAAGAATGTCATTTGCAGAATGGGCTGTGAATCAAAACATATGTTGAACAGTGTTTGGTTTTCAGATGAGGCACATTTTCACCTAGACATGGTTGTTAAGCAAAATGTGCATTTTTGGGCTTCTGAAATTTTACACATGCTTCATGAAAATGTGCAACATGCTTCTTGAAAAGGTGCATCATGTTTCATGAATTATGGTACAGGCTGCTATCTCAAGTCATGGAGTAATAGGCCATTTTTTTTTTTTTGAACAGACAGTGAACAATGAACATTATCTAAACATGCTGCATAATAATCTGCTTCAACTTCTTGCAAAAGGGTTTCAATTAGAAACCCGTGGTTCTGCAGGATGTACACAACTAATGTTTTTAAACCATTGATTCTCAAACTTTTTCACCCACATTGAGAATCAAAAATTTTGTAGCTCCCCCAAAATTTTTAACTTACCATCTGTTAAAAATAATTGCAATTGCTATTTTTTAAGATGCACTCTTAAAAACAGTAACTGCAATTGTTTGTAAACATGGCATATCCTACTTCTGATTTGAAACTTACATTTTTAATCAATTTAAAACTCCATCTTAAATATGAGTTCTCTACTCTCTCACACATATCTAATCACGCAGTAACAACGTAATTGATCACATATTTACATTTCCTCACTTATATAACATAAAATACATATTAATATGCCATATTATATTAAAAACATATTGCAAGTATTTTTATTAATATTGCTTTCAAAAAAATGAGAATTGTACTACATAGTTATGTAACGATTTTAATACAGTTTACTGAATTACTTGATACTGAATGCACTTGATCAAACACAAAGGAAGACTTTCAAATTTGTGAAACTTCTCAGTGACTTTTTTTTACGAATAATTTGAAATCTGAATTATATTGTTAAAAAGAAGAGTATTCAAACTTTAATTTTTTTTTATTAATCTCCCTTGGCTGCAAGTTAGTTTGAATTAAGTATCAGAAAAACATAATTTTCGCCTTTTCTTTATCAGCCATCACCTTTCTGAATGCCTCTAATTTCTGTGGGCCTTCTACACCCCCCTGCGTAAAGGCCAACATTGCTCATGAAGGGTTGTTATCACCCACTTTGAGAACAAAAGTTTTAGACTTCCTGCATGAAACTTTGCATTTCAAACCGATTTCGTAATTGTTTTGTGTGTAGACAGAACTGGATCTTAAACAGTCCTGATTTGAATCCATCTGATTATTTCCTTTGGGGATTTCTAAAGGAAAAGACTTTTCCTAAATATCCTTGTATAGTGATGTAACTGCAAGTACTGATCATTGAGGCGTGCAATGAGATAACCGAATATATTTGTTGTCAAGTTATTAACATAGAAGTTCATATTGAAGTTGCAGACATGATGGTGGTCATTTTGAAGATATGATAAGTAGAACATGATCTGTAAACATGCTATATTTTTTTCTATATTACTTTTCTGTAATATAGTAACACACTATATATACTTTTCTGTGTTCCGATTGAAATAAGTATTTTTTAACAAAACCAAATGTTGGATCATTTCATGTACCACTCTGCAGAAGGTAGCATTCTAATCCCAGAGATTCTACTACACTTGTTAGGAATATTCTATTAATGTACCAGTTTCTGTGAGAAACATTGTATTATGTACAGTTGTTTTGCTAATTGGGGGCATATTATAAGATGAAACTGAGAAAATGTTAAATAACATCTCAAAATATTCAAAACTTATTTTTATTGTAACATCAATTTTATAGATCCTATAAAATTAAATTTTTGGATGTACCTTATAAAGTAAAAATACTTAACAGTTATGAAAACCACTGCTGTGATTATTTAAATCAGTGAATTAAATTAAGCAGTAAAGAAAAAGCAAGATATTATTTTTACATTATCCATTTTTATTTTTTAATGAATAACATGTTTTCTGAAAGTTTTCTCTCTGGACCTTCGGTCCAGCTACTCTGTATCACTGAGTACGCAAGCCCCCCCACCATCGGCAAGGTCTCATGATTCGTAGAGGGAGAAGTTTTCTCCATCAGTATTATATTTTCCTTTTATATTATTGCATAGTATGTAATTATTACAAAGTACTTTGTAATAAAATGAAAAATCTATCTGCATTATTTAATAATGAAGCTGAATTTTGCTATGCTTAAGACTGAAATTTTTAAAATACTGATTTTGTACTCAGATTTTTCTATCATGCCTTGTTTCCCAGTAGGGAATATCTCAGGCAAATTTTCTTAATTAAACTTAACCAAACATTTAATCAGGTCTATTAACTTGTTTCAGCCAAATTAGAAAAAAGTTTTACTACCTTTTATAACTGAAGTGAATACTTAGACGAATAATTTGTACATGTATAAAATAACATTCAAGTGAGAAAATGGCAAAAATTCATTTCTGATCTAGAGTGTAGTACTTTTGGTGAATTCCTAGAATTTTACACATAAAAGTTAAATCAGACCAAAGCCATTGGTACTTGTAAGTTTGTTAAAAATAAATAAATATGTTAGTTATTCAGGAGCAGTCGTTTAATAAACAAAATTTTATGTTTTTTATATATCTAAATTACTTTGGTAATGTATCTTTAATGCTCTGATACTGATTATAACTTACTTAAACATACAAAGATGGATATAACTGGATAAAATAAATCATTGATTACAAATATCATTGGATAGCCATTTTAATAATAATAGTAATGGCACTTTTTTTTATAAAAAAAGGTTTTATTATTTGATCATTATCACCGCATTAAAAAAATGAGTTTACTTTCCAATTCTATTGAAGTAGAGAGAAAAATATTGGTTTTAAAAGTAACAATTTTCTATACTTTGGATAGCAGAATTTTATAATGTGACACTAATCAATTATTTTATATTTGGAGACATAATTATTCCCGATTTTGTTTCAATCACATTGATATTACATAAGAAATCCACTTTTGAAGCAATGCACTTAATAAGAAGCAATATTTTCATATATCAAACTTGTTAACTTATATAAATTTTAATGTTTCACTTATTAACTTGCTTCCAAAACACTGGATGTTTTTATAGCTAATTGGCAGTCCCTTGCATCTTTTAATTGGTGTGCTTGGAAAAGTACACGTATTTAAGTAGCCGGAATATCACAAAGCGTTTATTGTAAAAGCTAAGTATGTAATTGAATATAATATATACTATATTATTTTAATTACAACATTATATACTGTATTACTTTAATACTTAGCTCTAGTTATACTTGTTTCATATGTTGGTTTATAGGTTCAGTGTATGTTTTGTATGAATTCTGTAAGAAATTATGCATTTGTGTTTTGTAGTCAACCTTCTTTCATACAACCTTCTTTCAATTTATACAAATGTAGAAACCATGAATTTTTTCAAACCACTAGATGTGTTTGATTTTTTTTTTGTATTTTACATAGCTTGTGTTTTTTTTTATGACACAATCATATGCCTATAATGGGCAGCCATTATCATATTGTTCAACAATATGTTGGTGATCATCTACAGATTTTTGTGTTATGTATTCTTCTATCATCAAAGAGTAAAGGTTCATCAGTGCATTCAAATGATTACAAAATGTATGCTTTGCATCTTATATGCTGTATGGTATAAAAATCACAGAATACTTTATCAAGAATTTATTGTTTTCAAAATATAAATCTAAATTAGTTCATGAGGTGACCATTCGCAAATTAATCTGACAAATAGAAAACTACAATGGGAAGTCACTTCATTCAAGTTCTTCAGTGATAAAGACTTACAGTGCTATTAAATATCACTGCATGAGGACAGATCACTTTAAGTACAGTCAACTAAAAAGCAAGGGTGATTACTCTCTCATTGTAATATTTATGACCATGCAATTTGTTAAAAAATGTTATTATTAACTAATGTGTCAGTTTTTGGTATTTAAAGTATTTCTAGTATAAATATAAAAGTTTTTATATGTTAATATGTTATTAAATGTTATAGTTTAGTATAAATATAAAAGTATTTTTAGTATATAAAAAATATAAAAGAATTGCTTAAACAGTAGATCTAGGTTTAGTATGCAATCCAGAGACAAACTACTCCAAGATTATGATATGTTGTTTAAGTAGTTGCAACTTTAACCTCTCATAAAAATATACAAAAAATTAATAATCTATTATTGAAATTTTCATACATAATTACTTAAGACATAAATGGCTACAGAGGTCAACTGAGTATAACAGATAAGCTCATAAAATAAATAAGTTCATTCTAAAATTTCATAAGATTTTTTTACAGGTGTTAATACAAAAGATCAAAAATATACATTTGATGTTAATATTCTTTCAGATTAATTTTATTATAGTACAAACAATGGACTAAAGAAGAAATAAATAACATTGTAAGAATTGCATTTTTTTATCAGATGTATTTTTCAGCAGCTATTTCATAGTCTGAGTATTTCTATGATATTCAGTGCCCAGGGTACCTAGATGAAAGCAATTACATCATAAATCAGACTTCTACCGTTAGCAGAAAGTCAGTCTAGTTTAATGGCAATTTTTTTCATTTCACCTTGATGTTCTATCACAGATTATTATTTGATACTTATTGATAGTTATCAAAATAAAAATCATGTAATATTTGCTTGAATTGTATTAAGCAAACTATTTTATTTATATTTCCAACTAATTAAAAGTTTTATATCTTTCAAAAGATGCAACTGTAAAGGTACTGATAGTTGCAACTTCATCATGGGAACAAACAACCATCATTAGTATAACAAACAAAGATTCATTCAGCAACTAAGTTACAATTTAAGAAAAGTTTGATCCAAAACAGAGAAAAATCAAAATGCTCCATCAATATAAAATTTTTAACATCTTCAGATTCTTTAAATTTCTCAATCCAAGTGAATATCCAACTGGATATTCCGATAACATAATTTAACCAAACATTTCATTGAAAAGTTTACTTAGTTATGAATGTCAGTAACCATAATTTTTTATATAACTTAATTAACTTTTTCCCTTGTTCTTGACAAGACTCAATATTTACTAAAACAGGCTGAATTTAATTAGTTTTAATGAAATCATTAAGTAATTGAACAAAGATTGTACTCTGCATCTGTATTAGTTAAGTAAACTTGAAAACAAATCGCTTCATAAGTTAAAAAGCTTAAAAAGCTTGGAGAATAGAATGACAATTTGTACAGTATAAAGAGGCATTACCTGACTGGGATTTGAACATGGATGCATCCTTAGAATTTATATCTTGATAAGGGTTCATCTTCTTTTAATTTCTTGTAATTTCTCATTTACATAAAGGTGAAGTGCATTAGGGATAGATTCCCAGCCTGTTTCTGTAACTGCTATTTCATTTTTTTTTTTTTTTTTTGCAAATGTGTTTGAATTTTGTTGGTATCATCAGCTATTACCAAAAAGCTTGAAGAATAGAATTCTGAAGCATTCATAATTAACTGTCTTTTCTTGTGAAATTAGCCTTTCAAAACAAGATTTCATCTATTTCTAATGCAGAAGAAAAAATATCCTCACAAACAGCTGTATATTACAAAATATAACCAAAAATCCCCCAAAACTATAATTTTTGAAATGTAATTATTTGTTCAGGCATATCATTTTTTACTATCACTTTTTGCTGTAATAGAAATAATTTTTAGAATCTTGTATTAGATATATGCAACAAAACTCTTAATGCATATATTACATATAAATCTATCAAATTAAGTACATTATTGCTAACTAATGAATAAAAATATATTCAACCAAAGACTTATTATTATCAGTAATAAGTAGCCTGTTTAAATTTAAACTAAATGTATATTTTATTTTATCATTGTTGACAGTTTGTAGCGATAATTTAAAAATAAAAAAACAACTTAACCACTAAACACAGTAATAGAAAAGCCTAAAAAAATGAATACCAATAGTTGACTTTTGCAAGATCCTGCATTATCTACTGGTACATAGTTCTGTAATTACATCAACAAACAACAAAAAAAAAAAGGTCAGTAGTCAGTATTTTGATGAATTATTTGAATTTTCAGAAAGTAATTTGAAAGTATAAACTTTTCAAATGATAAACTGAACAAAATCTCATAATTTTTTTTTTAAAACTTGTTTTGAAATGGTTTTAGTCTTCAATCATTGACTGACTTGATCTGCAAAAGTGAATGGTCAAAAACATTTTGAAGTAAGTCTTTAAAAAAGTTTGATTTGTTAGTGCAAAAGTTAATATTCTTAAAATAATGCATATTCAAATTGGTTTCACATTTAATATTAAATTACTCATTTGTTCATTGACATCAGGACATCATCACAATATTAAGTATTAGGAAAATATTTTTTTTTGTGTACTATTTATACCAATTTGACAACATTTATGTCTTATATTAACAGTATATTTAATTATAATAAATAAAGCAAATAAATAAAAATAGTTTGCATTTTCTGTTCTGTGGATGTATTTTGTGACTATGTTGTTCTTTCATGTAACTTCCATGAAGCAGCAAAAAAAACAGCATGGTCTTCAAAAACAAAATTTCTATAGCAAAATATTCCCAAGTAAAAGCAGCTTGAACTGCTTTCATAACACTTTTAATATCATTGTGTAAACAAATAAAAATCTTCCCTAATTTCATCACTCATATTTCTAGTCTGATAAGATTAATGCTGTTTTTCTCTTTTGTGAAAAATATTTCTTAGCTATATTTATCTATTTCATTCTTTCTTCATATAGTTTTCCATTCAACATTTACACTTGTTTGTTATGAATCTCTAAATATCTTTTCACAGTTAACCATATCATCTTGAAGTTCAGGATGGTAAAATGGAAGTTTAAAAAGTACTTTATGGATAAACTCTGTACAGTAATTACCGCTGTATTTGTTTTTTTTTTAAATTTATACTGTTATCTAATACATTTAAATAGTGATTTTTTTAATAAAACTTGTAGCACTACTGTTAAAATCAAGTATTATTTACATAATTTAAAGAAAATTATAAACTATACTTTTAAAAGTCAGCCAGTAGTAAACTTTTCTTTTTCAAGAAGTTGAAGATCTTTCAAGAATAAAATTGTGTAAGATGAATTAAGGGAGATTATAAATTATTTTTCTGTTCCCAACTTTTAAATTTGTTTCTTCCATTTACTGGCACTAAAAACTGTATTACCCAATGACTATTTTACTAACTAATAAATATGTTTTGTACTATCAAGCCTTATTTCAGAAATATTTTGTGCTGTAGTAATATATAAACTTAATCCATTTATCTAGACAATTGCAATGTTTAATTATTTAGACTAAACCCATGTAACATAGTATTTTATAACTGAAAAATATATTTGTTAATTAAGTAAAAGATCTGCTCTTAAGGAACAGTATTGTAATGATAACTGCTTACCTTGTCAGAATGGAAGTTAAGGCTTTCATTATAAAAGAAGTTAAGGTGTGACTAGTTGAAATCATATTTTATTGTTTGTAAGGAAGGGCAATTACCCTCAAAGGGAGCAAAAAATAGAATTTCACATATGATTACAAAGTTTGATGCAAAGGCTTTACAAAATCTTTGTTAAAAAATCTTTATTAACAAAAGCGACTGGAGGACCATAAATTATTACAGAATATAAGAAAATTTTGTGAGCATAATGAAGACCTTTTCACACCAGGTTAAAACAAATTCCACAGTAAAATGCTTCATTCCTCACAATACTCTAAAATAAATAAAAAAATTGTTCTGAAACAACAGAGAAATTAGATATGTCTTTTATCTGAATAAAATAACAGTTTCTTCATTATTTGTTTCACTTGTAAAATTTCGGCTATTTTAAAAATGCTTTTGTTAATTAAACTTGTCATGTTGTATTGTATATTTTGTGCTTTATACATGATATTTGTTAATTAAAAAAAATTAAGGTATTTAAGCAAATCATAATAAATAAGCAAAAAAAAAATAAATCAAAGAATCATTCTATGTAGGCCAAAGTTTTTGACGTGCTTTGTTTTATAACATCAATAAAGTAGTGTCTCATTCAGATGTTTTGTATTACACATTAATTTTAAGCATATTTTGATAATTAAAGAATCTTCAAATATTGTACGTACAATTTATCTTATCCATATTTACCTTTGATATATCATATCCCAACACAACGGACATTTATCACATACTAACAAACTCATTTCTTAACCATCACGAAAACAAACCATACGTAATTGGGCGAGACCTATTGTTGCTATAAAAATAAAAAGTTTTATTTTATAATATTGTAACTTTTTTTATAATTAATAATTTAAAATTATTGTAACATAAATAGTTTAAATTTTTATGATGTAATAAACTTCCTATATGAATCATGAGACCTTTTCGATGGTGAGGGGCTTGAGTGCTCAGTGATACAGAATAGCTGGACTGAAGGTGCAACCATATTAGAGAGATATCTGTTGAGAGCCACACTAAGGAATGATTCCTGAAAGAGGGCAGCAGCTCTTTCAGTAGTTATTAAGGACATAGTTCAAAAGGACTTAAATGACCATATCAACATCACTTAATCTTCAGAGTACTGCGCAGTTGAAAGCAATGGAAAACTATAGCTGTTTTTTGTCCCAAGAGAATAGTAGCTCTCTCTGCATTTTTATGTATTAAAGATAGAGGCAGCTTCCTTGGTAAAGTATTCCAGAAGTAAACTATTTCCCTGCTCAGATCTCTGGATGGGAATTACTAAGAAAGGGGTCGCCAGAAAATTAAAAAATAAAATTCTATGAGTCAGAACGTGGAATGATAGCAGTCTAAAAAGGTTTGGTAGGTTAGAAAGTTTAAAGAGGGAAATGGTTAGGTTAAATGTAGATGTAGAAGGAATTAGCGAGGTTTGGTGAGAAAAGGAAAACAACTTTTTGTCAGGTGATTTTACAATAATTAGCTCAGCGTCAAAGAATAGGCAGAGTAGGTTTCATAATGAACAAGAAGATAGGGAAAAGAGTGGAGTATTTCCAAATGCATAGTGATAGAATCATTATAATAAGGATAAAAACCAAACCTAAGCTGACAATGATTGTTGATATTTATATGCCTACAAGTGCCCATGATAATAATGAGGTAGTGTGTATGTGAAGAATTTGACAAAGCAATTAAATACATAAAAGAGATGATTGGAAAAAGCAAGGAAGGAAATATTGTATGTGAATATGGGCTTTTCTTTATCTGTTTAGCCTCCGGAACTACCGTAAGGTATTACTTCAGAGGATGAATGAGGGTGATGTGTATGAA
>JAAAKQ030509739.1:8930-19794 GCA_010016005.3 Zanna intricata
AAAATTACTGCTTAAAAATTATAATTTCGGCTGTTAAGTTTTTTATAGAAAATGTTTTAGAAAAATTTCACAATACTCGCCATTTATGAAATGGCGATTTGGATTTATGAAATGACTCGTCGTTTTCTAGGTACACCAAAACAGTGAATTAAAACATTTTAAAACAGTAAGTTGTTATATTTACAACGTTATAATAATCAAAATGAGCTTTTACTCTAATTTCTGACAACCCGTTGTTTGCAATTGAATTAAATACATAAATATGACGATATGCGTACGAGAAAAGTGATAAAATATTGCAGCCTTGATCTCCCATAAAGATGAATTTGTGTTAACGATACTAATTTTTTGAATGTCCATGAATCGGTAGGTTTCTGAGGCCTGTGAAACAAAAAAGAGTGGTACTGAAGCGATAATTGTTTATAATATACTTTGCTCTTCTTAATGATTAATTTAGTGTTATTTCCACAGCTATAGACAAAAAATGGCTGTCGAAACGCCGACTCGATTAAAAGAAACTGTCTTTTCTTGAGCAATAGTAAATCATACAATGAAATAATATTACTAAAACTGGTAATGTAACACTTCCTGTAAATTATAATATCCATTCTTGAATTTAGAAAAACTACTTAATCCGTACAGTGTAACTGAAGAGAGTTTTACAATGTTGAATCATAAGAAAAATAAAACGTTGAAGATTATTTATTGTAGCCGGAAACATTTTTATTTAGCAATTGTCATTATAACTCTGCATTTAAATCAGGTAGATCAGGAGTATGAAATCTTCATTTTTCTGAAAATGGGTGTATTATGGCAACGAATAGGCATAAGACTCTTCGAAATGTGTGTTAGGATTAAAGGTGTCTTAGGATTGGGTATGATTAATTAATTGTTTTATAGCCCTTAAAGTGTATATTAATATAGTCTCATACAAAATTTTCACACCTCAATGTAACTAAGGATAATATAAATTGAAATATACTTAAAAATGCGTTATACATATATGTAGTGTATAGTGCATTATAGTTTTATTAGAAACAGCACCATTTATATAAAGCTTTAAGTCCAAGTCACTTTTACCTTCTTTGACCTTTGTAATGCACTAGACATATAAGAGGCACTTGTTAGAGATGTTTGCTCTGAGAATAATCTTATTACCTATTCACACTAACACTTTGAAGAACAGAGTGGCAGTATCAATTTTAGAGTCAACTGTCCTCTGAATTTTAGTGGCTTCCGGTGCTGATATAAAACAGAAGGTTCGTATCAGTGAAGAATCACCCCTTCGCTTCGCTCTTCAATTTTTCCATTAATTATAGAATGCGTTTATATTTATATTTTATATCAGGTAAGCATATGATAGTAAGTTTTAGGCTTCTATGTGCAATGAAAGAAAAAATTCAAATAATACAGAAAAAGTAATTAATGAATTTTAAGCAATTTTTTGCAGTGTTTGTGATAATAGAATCATTTTCAACTTTTTCTTTACCATTTACATTTCAAGTGTGCCATAGCAAAACTTCATTAAAGAAAATGTGTTCAATAGAGCCACAAGAAGCAGGTTCTTGTGGATTAGTTGATTGTAAAAGAATGCATCAACAAATAATATGTAAATTCACTTGTTGAGCACAATTTTGGGCTTTTAATGTTAAAACTGAGATGAAATAAAGAACTTTTTCAAAAAAAAAAAAACAAAATTATTTATGTTTTGGTTTTGAGAATGTTTTTATGAGGAGATACAATTTGCAAAATCGATTTTACCACTTTTTGAAGGAGTACATTAAAATGTTTTTATCTTAACTTAATTACTGAGTAATGTAATTTTGGTTAATTTATGCATTACAATATATTTTATTTTGAAATTTATAACGCTTTTATGAAATATCGTAATCTCGATTTGTAGAAAATCTGTCCCTAATGGAGAAAATAATTTTTTTTACCTACAAGTAGAAGTTATTTTGATAGGATATGAGTTTTATTCTGTCAGGAATAGTAATCTGAAAATAAATGCATCTCAGCGTGTTTAAGTTAAACTACCAATCATCAACATATTCATAAGTTGTGTTAGAGCATTTTTCATGATATACGTAAATAGTAACGAAAGTACATTTAATATTAAAAATACTGAAAACTGTTAAAACTCCTCAATGTAATTCCTGCACCAAAATTTGAAAAAAAAAAAATGTTTAAACAAAAGTTTATTTTAAAATAGATAATAACTTGTAAGAAACACTTAGAGAAATACCAGTTTTAATAAATTTAATAAAGTAAAACGGTTCTTAAAGTAATTTCAGGAAAATAAATTATATTAAATTTTAGTACAAGATACTTTTATATTCGAAAATTGTTCTAATAATTATTCAGTTTGATAATAAATTTAATTAATTAAATTCAATATTTTATATTTAAATTTCCTTTTAATTATTTAATTTTGTTTCTATAATGTGGTATATTTTAAGAGAGAAAGAATTTAGCTGCGAGATTACCGAAAGTGTGGATCCCATGAACAGAATTAATTCAGCTCCGTATAAGTGATTATCTGCCATCGCGTACGCATTCGGTGAAGAATTATAAAAACTACATTTATAAATTTAATACAGACTTTCGGTTATAAAATAACATAAAAATTCAGCAATTTTATTTTATCACCAGATTTTAGAAATATTTTGTACATATACAAAGCAGACTGCTAATAAAATGCAACATATTTATAATATAATAAAATAAAAAATACATATATATTTCCGTTTTCCTTTGTTATGATGGATTTTAAACCATTGATAATATAATATTAACTTGAGAAATTAGTAATTATCGGATTTGCATAATAATTGCATAATAATTTACAGAAGGTGTTGAAAATTATGTCCATCTACTACTATGCACGTGCCAACACGTTTGACCGTGTTTCTGGCTACTCTGTCTATTTTCTGGATGGCAATGGTAATATTTATCTTCCAATTTCGACAGTACGTGTGGCTTGTTCCTACAAACAATCTCTTTAAAGTAACCCCATAGAAAAAAATTTGGACTCATCAAATCAGGAGATTTTGGTGCCACAATCCTTTAGTAATAACTCTTCTGCCGAAAAAAATTGTGAAATACACTTGATAAAAAATTCCAGTGTTGCCTCTAATGAAGTTCTTGAACTATGACAGTAGTGAAACATTTTAATATAATCAGCATTAGTTAGTTTATGAAAACCTGCATTCGATGTGGGTAACATTTCAACTCTTTCCTTACTCAGCAGTGTTATCTGAACCTTGTGAAATGCACTTTTACCTGCTTAGTCTCCCCAAAGATTTATGAGGAAATCTTGTAACTGTCTTAACGTTCTTTACGACCTGGTTTGCTAAAAATTTCCTGTTTCGGGCACGTTTCTGGTCTAACACCGAAGTTGTTCCACGAAATTTTTAATTAACTTCTGAATTACACTTTTCACTGTTGTACAACCTTTTTCAACTTTCTCTCTGAACTTTTGCCAATACATAATATGAGATTTTATCTCTAATAAGTTTTCATCACAAATACATGTTCTTCAAAAGCATTTAACTGCATTTTAACAAACAATGAAAGATTACGAAACCTTGTTTAAAAGCCAGTGCTCGACACAGACTGGGAATACTCAAATGAACAAGCGATAAAAAATCCACACGCTCCAGTCGTACCAAAATCTTCTTCATATTTTACCCATCTCACACAATTGTATGCATCTCGTAGCGAGTGATTGGGCCTCTTTTATGTTGAATACTCTATATAACTGTCAGAGGATGGTAGTGCTAAGTGATATGATCTTTTTAAAAATAAATAAAAATTTTTAACATTGTTTTATCCGTTGTGTCACAAGCTGTTGATCATGCAATTGCAAATAATATGCACTTCATTGAAAGTACTTTCTAATTTTAATAAAAAAGAAAGGGTTTTAAATTGTTTTTTTTTAACTAAATATTAAGAAAATCAGCCGAAACAGTTTATTAAAATTGGAAAACCAGCATGGCAGGTATCCTGCCATTCTGGTTTTAAATCATGCTGGTTTTAATTAAATCGCCTTAAGCAACAAAAGTATTTTATAAACTTTTTTACTGATTTAAAATTCAGATATTCGTATTCAGATCAACGTATATCTTAAAAATTTAAATCTTAATCCATTTTAATTAGTAGTGCATTTCTATATTTATCAGAAAATATTTATCTACGTAAACGTATGTTTATATTCATATTAGGTTATGTATTACGAACGGGGTGTTTGATTATCCAATGAGGACAGCGACCCATTTCATAAAGAGAGTGTAAAATTGGATTTTATAAAGAGAGTTTAAAATTGGATGAGTATCGAACTGGTAAATTACCTGTCCTGTATCACTACGTTCGATCTTAGTTAAAAATAACAAATGCAACTTTAGTAACATTTTTAAAAAGGTTAAATTTACTAATTTATCCACAGTTATAAAATCCTGTAATTTCATTGTGGATAAAATGAATAATCTTACTGTTTGAGTACACATCTGCGCCCATATTGACGATTGAAGAAGAACAAACACTAATAAATGTGAAAGTCGTGATCGAGCGCATAAGTAAAACTGCTAAATTAAAGCAAATATTCTCCTGCTGATGCATCTAAGTTCCATCGTTTTTAGTTGGAGTGAAGGGGCTATATTTTACTACACATTCAGATGTAAAAGGTGGTTTCTCATTTATTTCTTACTCAATTACGTTTATTTTATCATGCTTAATTACTTAATTTTTCTGTTAGTAGTGGACTTATATAAATTTACGTAATTACTCTATTTTTTTTTTAATTTAAAAATAAAATCTTGTTTTAAAATCACATTTAAATTTTTCATGGCGGGCCTTATCAAAATCGTGTTTGCAAGGGGCAAGGGGTAGTAATATAGTTTTAGTCAATTAACTTTAAAATACCATCCATATTTTATTATGGTTTTTGATTTACTGAAAAATCTAATTACATAAAAAATAGATTGCAGTTTTATAGGTTATATACTGCGTTTAAAATCTATTTTATGAATGAGATGTCACTATACGGCTTAAATTTATAATGAAAAAAAAAGAAAGAAATACATGATATTAAAAGAAAAAAAAATTGTACATCAATAATGTTAAAGTAATTTAATATATCTTTTTAATTATAATAAGTTATAGAACACTGCTTTACGAACTAGGTTTTGTTTTTTTATAAAAATAAAATTGTTTAAATTTATAGAAAATAAACTCTGATAAATATTTGGAAAAAGAAATATATAGGTATAGAAGCTATATATAACTTCGTTAATGAACAGCTTTCAGTGTTTAAACAATTGAGAATTCGAGTTTGGTTAATTCAAAAATTTGAAAATCTGGATGCCATAACTCTTATATTTCCATTAAAACCAATATATCTGACAACTTGATAGAAAAATTTTATTCTTTGTTTATGTGCTTTTTAATTAAATCAAGAAATGATAAATTTTTGGTTTATAGTAAAGCTTAGATATTTTTTTATATAGTTATTTTAATATCTTCTTGAAAACTGCATAAAAATTGTATAAAATGTCTTTATTAACTTTAATCTTTTTATTTGTAACTGATATAAAAGATTACTTAATCATTTAATTACTTTTAGTTCTTCATAACATTTTTATTTCTTTAACTCGTAAAATTACTTACGTTAATTATTTATGTTTACGAAGAACTGTTATAAGTTGTAAACGAAAATTAATTTTTTAATTCATTGTAGTAATTCATAAACAATATAAAATGGCATTATTTCTGGGGTTTTAACCGGGTAATTTTCACATTTCTTGCAGAAATAAGTATTTCATTAAAATTGAAACTGTGAAAAATTATTTTTTACTTCTGTGAAAATTTTTTATATTTTAAAGATAAAAATTTATCACAAAAATTTATTATTTTGATAATTTATTTATTTAATTTTGATAATTTATTATTTTGTAAACAAAATGATATTATCAAAAAACATAACTGTTTTTTATACTTTTATGTTTTATTTTTAGTTATAGTTGTTAGTCATTAGTTGTTGAATTAGTTTTGTTAATTAATAGTTTTTAGTCATCAGTAGAAGAAAAGAATGAAACCTTTTTCGTCAAGCCTTTTTCGTCAAAACCTTTTTCAACACTAATTTTTTAAACCATCTGTCTTAAGACATTCATAGTTTATTTTTATTAAAGCTTTTTACTACTTCCTTTGATGTTAATAAGGAATTTCAGAAGTTATTTTACTCAAGTAATTTTTTTTTAAATTTTCATTTCAAGATACTTAATTTTGTCTTGAATTTTAATCCGTCTTTTGTTTAATCAATTTATAACTTTCACAAAGTCGCTTTTTGTATATTTACGAGGTGTGGGCCAATGAAATTTAGATAAAATTCTAAATTATATTCGGATTATTGAGTTAGTTATACAGAAATTTTGAATTAATAGCTTCTATGTAAAACGAATTAAAATTTGAAGGTTTTTATTTTTGACTGCTTAGAAAAAAATTAAATATTTTTATCATTTATTTTTCATTATCGTATAGGTACTTTTAAAGGAACTCCTTTATTTATCACTTTCAGGTTCTTTGATTGAGGCTATCTTATGGAATAACAATAAGGAAGAAATCAAAATTCAAAAATGTAATTGAAACAGTAAGTATGTTATTTGGAAAGAAAATTTTTTAACTTGCTATTAAAATTTTATGGACTAAATAATTAATGATTGCGTAATCAAGTTAAAATGATAATCTTGGACATTTAATATCAGCCCATCAGAATGGTCTAGTAGTTAACTTGTCATCGAAAATTAGCTGATTTCGAAGTCGAGAGTTCTAAGGTTCAAATCCTAGTAAAAACTGTTACTTTTATACAGATTTGAATACTAGATCGTGGATACCGGTGTTTCTTTGGTGGCTAGGTTTCATTTAACCACACATCTCTGGAATGGTTGACACCAAAATACAAGATATAAGATATATTCAAGATCTGTACAAGATATATTTTACGTACATTCATACATATCATCCTCATTCATCCTCTGAAGTAATACCTTACGGTAGTTTCGGAGGCTAAACAGAAAAAGAGTGGACGTTTAATGTCACAATTCATTATTCTAAAATCACTAAGAGGATAAAGTAAATTTATTTGGTAAAAATAAATACAAACAATTAATAAATTATTGTAATCCAAAATGAATTTACAATCAACGAAGAAAGAACAAAAATTGTATTTCAAAGAAAGAAACTAGAGATGAAGGAAATTTGTTTCTTTCAAATAAATCGGATAATGAATTAGAAACAAGAAATAATGTGAAACTTTAGAAGAAAGTGGTGGAGAGAGATGAAGGGGCGATTAAATAAGAGGTATAATGTTACGATGAAGGGAACGGCATTGGAGAGCAGAAAGAGGAATCTTATTTTATGTCTAGGTTAACGGCATCCTCACCTATCTTTTGTCTTAAGTAATTGGGGATGTCGCGGAGAGACAAACTGCCGGGTGTAATGAAAAGGGGAAATTTCAATTGAAGGTTTGTGGGGTGATAAGTTTGAAACGTTTCTAGTGATAAGTAGTGAACTATCTGGCAATGTCCCATACCAATCATGACTTGGATACCGACCTACATAACATCTTAACGTATTGTCATTGATGTATCATTAATGGCTCTTCCTTATTACAGTAATTCTTCAGTCGAGGTAAATAAAGCCAATTTTATTGTCAAAATATATCAATTATAAACTTCCCTAGCTTAAAATCTTGTGGTGGAGTATTAAAATTTAGGTTCAAGTGTAACCCTAACATTTTAGTAACATTCGTTAATCTAAGTGATAAATTTCACCTCGTAATTTACACATCTTATTGTAAATAGAAAATTCTTATTATATCTGTTTACACTACAATCTCAATAAAAACATTTGTTAAAGTTTTATAAGATAAATGAGAAATATTAGAAGGAATGTTACAGTAGTACAATTTTTGTGAGATGCCTGTCCAACTCTGACAATAATTGCTAACAACAATTACGTGTATTAGAGGCAGACAATGCTATTATGGTACAACCGTTAGCACTAGCGGTATTGTTTTATAAAATAAGGATCTGTTATAATTAAATATCGAACTAATTTGATTACTTTTTCCTTTATCAAACTTCATTATTAGCTACTACGTGATTACAAATCTCTAAGCAATTTTTATAGGTAGGAGGTGATGAAAGTCCAAGCCTAAATGAGTAATATATCCCATTTATAATAGGGAAACAAAGGATAATTCTATTTAAAGACCATTTCTAATTATTACTAGAATGTAAATTAAGTATAAAACTTAATATTTTTGTTTTTTAAGTAAAACGTAGTTTCACTTTTCAAAACTCACAATACTAAAATTATTTATCCAAATTTATCAACTATAAAGTTAAATAAAAAAAAAAAAAAAAAAATGGATAAGATTATCAGATAGAAAATAGCTGAATCCGAATAGCTTATAGATTAATTTCATTCCTAAAATAATTCATAACTTTTTCGATATTTCTTTATCATGCGAAGTAAAAAATATGTTCTCAATTGAAAAAATAAGTCTCAAATGTAAAAATACATCAAATATATCTGTTATATTTTTCGGAAAAGATTTAATTTTAGTTTTAAAGGATTTTCTATGTTGCTTTCAGTTGATAAATTCTTAATCCTTATTTTTTCGACGATTTGAAGTTCTTTTTAAATAAAATATTAAGAACTTCTTTATATGTATGTTAGCGTCTGTTTAGATTTATATTTCTTGAACACCAACAGCAAAAATTTTTTAAAGGGAATTATTCGATTAAAAAAAAAAAGAAGATAAATGAATTGGAAGAGAGCTAAAGAATTTTAACTTTCGTTTCACATGAAAATTTCTTTTGCGTTTTATTTTTTGATTATGAAAAACACTCTTGGAAAAATAAGTTAAAAATAATCATAACACCACCATTAAACATCGAATCTTTTTTTTTTTAATTTTACTGTTTCAGCATTATTTTTTATTTTTACCTGAATGAGACTTTATAAGTAAAAATCCTGTTATCAGATTTTAGTGATTATCTACCTAAAAAATTACTTTTATAATTCTTTTTATTATTTATTTCACTATTTAAAACAATTTTATTTATTTTTGATTATTTAAAAATGCCGTTTTGGGTGGGAATAGTTTTCAAGTTTTTTGGACAAGTTCGGTCGCATATTTAAGGAATTCAAACTTAATTTTTTTTTTTTTAAACCATAATTATATAATTATCTGAATTTTTTTTAGTACACAATTCTACCTTTAGTAATAAATTGAATTTACATATATTATTATAATTTTTGGTGATTTAACAAATTCATCTAATTGTTTTCTTTAAGTAGAAAAATAGTGTAATAAATAATAAACAAATAAATCGTGGGTGTTAACGTGTAAAAATCAGTTAAGTTTCAATTGGTTAACTTTGAAGATTTAAATAGTACTTCAATATTTTATATCTTGTAATTCGTTGACTGATAGCTTTATATAAGATTGATACAATTAATTTATAGATTAAGAATTACCTGTTAAATAAAAAGTATAATATTATGCACTTTATTATTAATTTATTTCCTTGTAACAGTATGAATTTAATTAAGAATATTTTTGCTTATAACCAATATTACAATTAGAGTTATAACACATTTTATTTCTTTAAACCTACACCTCCTTTTTATGTCACGCACTAATGCTTACGAAAGAGGAACGTGCTCAGTTGCCCTATAACAAAATTTATTTCAAAAAGAACTTCATCTAAACCCTTCAAATTTAAAAAAATAAATAAGTTAACTTTCTGAAAGAGGGACGTGTTTAGTTGAACTATAATAAAATAAAATTTATTTTAAAAAGTACTTCATCTAAAGCCTTCAAATTTTAAAAATATTTGAGTTAACTTCTTGAAATATACTTAAGAGAATTTACAGGTGTGTGATCTAATTATTTTCATTAATTTTTATAGATGAAGTTATAATAAAAAATAAATAAATAGAAAAAATAAAAATATATCCACGGAGAATTATTCATGTAAAATTATATTTAATATTAATTAATTTAGAAATTTGACCTCAATTTAAAAAAAAAAAAAATAGGTTATACATTTTTGTTTATATAAAACGAAAAATACATCAAAAGAAAGTGAATGGGTAAAGTAGGTTAGACGATTTGTATTAAATAAGATTTGCATATTAAAGAATTTAAGAAAAGAAGATTATTCAAACCAATATGAAAATAAAATATTTTTACGAAAAAATACAGACCAGTCAAATAAATAATTTATTTATGCATATGGATACAAACAATTTTATAATTTCGCTGATGGAGTTCATAACAATTTTTATAATTGCTATGCATTACATCAATCTAGAAAAAAAGTTAGCGGATTCTCTAAAACATCATTATAGAAATGATCTTTCAAAAATGTCATTATAGAAATGACATAAATTTTAAAATCGATTCACCCATGTTGAACTAAATTATTAAACTCAAACTCGTTAAAAGATCTGTAAATATAAATATATGAATGTAATATGATTAGACCGTTTTTTTTTTTGTGATATTCCTATAACTTTGTATGATGCCTTCTTAAGGAACAAGGTATATATTTTCCAAACTATTTTATGTAGGAACGAATTTTAAGGAATAAGTAGCCTATTAAGAAAAAACTATTTATGTACAAGAGGTGAAATATTGATTGAACCAAATCATTTTGTAGCAGCAGACATCCTCTATTGGTCACGATCTATAATTAAAAAGACAGGGCTGTTAACACATTTGTGTTAAGTTTAATTTTTTCTTATTAACATATTTTTTATAATTTAAAAATGAACAAAATTATTAAATAGGCTGTGG
>JAAAKQ030509761.1:0-19792 GCA_010016005.3 Zanna intricata
ACACATCATCCTCATTCATCCTCTGAAGTAATACCTTACGGTAGTTCCGGAGGCTAAACAGATAAAGAAAGGTTCCATAAAAAAAATATGAATAGTTGTAATTTAATAGTTACACTGTTGTTCTTGCAGAGGTTGCAACATTCTGCACTACTGCATGCTGTGTAACTAGGTTTGTCAAAAAGTATGATGATACCTTTCGCAAATTACTGATCTAGACTAGACCAGATTTAAACACTCCTCTGTACAGTGACATTGGATAAGTTGCATTCATTAAATATAAACATAAATAAGATTTGTGGTCAAGGGTATGATAGAGCTATGTCCATATCAGGAAAAGTAAACAGAGTCATGGGCATATGTAAAGGAAATAATTCCATCAACTTTATATATCCACTGCTCAGTACATAGCCTCAATTTAGCTAAATCCAGTCTTTTGAGGTAACTGCTATTAGAAACTGTATGGGTAAAATATCAAGTCTGCATGAATTTTTTAAAGGCAAGATGTTTTAAAATCGATGATAAGTGAATTAGAAACTACACTTATCACCGTGAAAAATTCATTCAACTTTGCGCAACATGTTAGTTGGAAAGGTATAATTCCATGGCCGTGATGGTGGAATTGTATGACCCTATTATTGCAACCCTTCAAAGCATATCAGAATCGAATGACTCTGTGCACTCTGTGCACATATCAGAATCTGTGCACTCATCCTCACAAGAAAATTCACTTTCTTGTGTTAATGAATAACACAACATGGTTTCAACTGGTTGGAACTGTAGTCTGTAGCACGACATCACCATATACTGATTATGGCTTTACAAGCTGTTTTTAGAAACTGCATTATATCCCAGGATGACTATATGATTTGCCCAGTGATAAGGATAAATCTTTTGATACATAGTTTTAGGAATTTTTAAAAAACCGTATTCTCTCATCTTTCTCAAAGGGTTAATTGTACAAAGTATTATCTGTGCTTCCGTATAGCTGAAGAATCTATATATACTGCATTTATAAAGAAATTAAAACATCTTTCAGCAAATTTGCTGTAATGAGTACATATGAATGGTCACAATTTAATTTAATGAATGGCAAGACCACTACTCTGTCATTTACTTTACTGCAATGAATAATATACATATCTGTGATGAATAGTGTAATTTTTGAATTTTTATGGTCATGTAAGTATGAAAAGAAGTTTAACTTCCTTATATATTTATTTAAATCATATGTTCCCACATATGATCATGGATGATATGATATAATCATCCATGGTGATTATATCTGAAGATTTCTAGAATAATATTATGGAAATACATAAATTTTTAAACTTGTCATTTCCTTTCTATATTACATTTGTCTAGCAACATATCTTTGAAATCGTCAAAAATAGAAATATAGCTGTTGCTGACAAATAGTGTTACACATCTGTTTAAGAAATATTATAAGGTGTGGATATGATAGTGCACAGAAGAAACAACAAAGTTACAATGCTACTCATCTGTAAAGAATTAGTATCTTTGAGCTGTTGTTATAGCTATTTTACATGCTTGGAGATAAGGCACAAATTAAAAGTAAGCTATGAAAACTCTACTTTCTTAAAAAAAGTAACAACAAAGGTGGAAGAAAATGTAGGTGGGATAATTAAATAAAATATAAAAAGATGCAGACAGTAATCTAAGCTTATATATACTGCTAGAAATACCAGCGGGTTTACAGATGATTTTAAAAAAGCTGTGATCGAAGATAAATGTTATTTCATTACATTTTGCATTTGCTCAACTTATCTGAAAATAATGGAGATAACATGACATTCAATAGCCATTGGTAATGATCACAAATCCAAGATAACAGTGAGTAGAGTATCAGGAGAATGCTGCAACTAAAGACTTCCTTGAAATTAGGTGCACAATTTAGTAGAAGTGATGGAATAAAAATAAACTGATGATAATTTGGGAAACCAATGAATGTTCAGTTTGGCACCAGATCCTAATATGTTAATATGGAAGTGAGAAATATTTCTTTTAGACAACAAATTTAGTCAAATAGTAGCCTTTCAAGCTGACATGAATAATTATGCTATTAAAGATATGCGAAAATTCAATTCATATTAAAAAAAAAAGAAAAGAAAAAAAAGAATTGAAGTATATATCTCAATAACAATAATTCCCTATATGAAGGTTTGAGAAAAATACCAATAAAATGTGACACGATATGTATTCACTTTCAGAAATCCAATTATAATTACAATTAAATATACATTGATCTACATATGTGATAATTTCAAACATACTTCTGTATGTTTGAGATTGAATTATTCTATAAAATCCAGTGTTAGATTTTAAAATTATATTTCAAACTCCTGCATGAAGGTAAATATGACTGTGATACTGAATACTTATTTCTAGCATAATGATCTAACAGATCCCTAATGATCTAACCAGAAGCGAAAAAATTTACTTTTTAGTTTATTATCCTCCTGCTGATGAATAGCAATGATATCAAGAAGATTGCTTATGTGAATTCATAATTTATCAAAGCGATCCCTTTATCAAAGCGATTGTTTTAATTTACATTACGTTTAGTTTGGTTATGGAATGTTAATTCCAATAATAGTGTTCATTATCATTAATTATTATAAAAAAATGTTATTATATACTAAAAGTGTATATGTTATATTATTTTTATACACTGAAAGATCAATTTGTGTATTTTTAATGTGTCAGTATGTTTAGATTCATTATCAGCTACAATATCCTGAATTTAGTCATAAAAATTTTATTCTACAACCAAAATATGCTGATTACAAAACAGACTAAAATTTTTTGTTAAATATGCAAAAATTAACACATTTTTGCAAAAACAGTATGAAAACAAACATTTTTTTTTGCATATAAATAGATTAGTTACTGTGTTTTTAATTTGAAAGCATATTTTTTGTTTATCAGCCACAGTGTCCTGAATTTAGTCATAAAAAATTTTATTCAACAACCAAAATACACTCAATCATTACCACTCATTTTCTTTTTTTCAAAAATGAACATTTTTAAATACAGGATACGTATACTTTAGAAAAAAAGAAAACAGTAATATTCTTATCTGAAAAAATAATTTAAAAACCTACTTTAAGATTAAATAAAATATATGAGTAAAACAGAAATTTAAAATAAATGCCAATTTTTACTAAATTTTAATGCTACAGTGATACAATTAAGAATTTAAAGTCTACATAGAGTGCAATTTAAAACTTAATCCAAATGCATATTTATAAAAAAAACAATCCATATAAATGAACAAGGAACAACAAAATGATGAGTAAACACTAAAAAAGTATTTTAATTATTTTTTTGAAATAATACAATAAACTATTTTTATAAACCTCTTTCATTCCATGGGATTTCACTAAACAGAAAGAAAAATTGTACTATAGTATAACATCCAAAAAAAAAGTCTTGATCTTAAAAATGTAGAATAAATTGTGTGATAAAACAGAAATTTAAAAAAAGAAAAATTAAGCGCAGACTTTCAAAAAATAATGGGATAAAAAAATTTGTTAAATATTTCACATTTTTTGAATGAGAAATAATACTTTAAAGTAGATATTTACATTAAAGAAGACTCCATAAAAGTAGTATAACAAACAAATCAGTAATCCTGAGGAGTGAGAAATCACAAAATTCACCAATTCACCATACACTCTATGACAGCACCCAGTTATCAACCGTTTCTTTACTGAAAACTACATTGGTCTCTCACTATTGTCAAAGCAGTATTTAGTAAAGTACATTATAGTCTACTTCATCCAGTTTTATTTAAAAAGTGATCCCATTATCCCTGTACAGCAGATGATTGCTGATATGCAGGTTTTAGATATAACAAACAGTCTTTTACATTTTGTAAAAGTATATACAAAATACTGTCATAACATGTTCTGAGTGGCATTTGGGCCACAATATGTATTTTTGGCCCAAAGTTTAATAATAAATTTATGTATTATTAATACATAAGCGAGCATATAGCAAAGAAAATACAAGGGTTATTTTTTTCAAGGTCCGATCAGTCTAAATATAAAAACCCGCGCAAAAATCAGATTAACCTTTGCACATATGTGTTGCGCAACATCTCTAGTATTCAATTACGCTGCGTCACTTTGTTTAGTTCTGAACATCCACTAGCACGTAAACATGTCTACAGCAATAGCATTTCCCACCAAGTGTGAAGTGCGTGCGGTAATTCGATTTCTTCAGGCTGAGGGGTGTAATGCAGCTGAAATTCATCGATGAATGAGTAATATGTACGGTGAATCTTCAATGAGCGACAGCAAAGTGTGACAATGGTGCAGGAACGTTAAAGCAGGACGTACAAATGTTCATGATGCAGCCGGTCAGGGAAGGAAGCGAGTGTCAACTGATCATCTCATTGAGCAAGTGGATAAGGCAATTCGAGAAAATCATTGGTTCACAATTTTTGTATTGAGCGATTCATTTCCTGAAATTTTAAGGTCAGCTCTCTACACTGTGAATGAGAGACTTCAGTACCGCAAACTGTATGTGAGATGGGTTCCAAAGATGCTGTCCAACCATCACAAAACAATGAGAATGTATGCCTCTCCAGTGCTACCACAATGAAGGAGAACATTTTTTGAAAAAATTGCCACAGGGGATGAGACATGGGTCCATTTCAAAACTGAAGAAACAAAAGAACAATCCAAACAGTGGATGCATTCTCATTCCCCCAGTAAACCAAAGAAGTTCAAGCGAACCTTCTTCAACAGAAAGTGTATGGCTACTGTGTTCTGGGACCGCAACGGAGTTCTCATACTGCGTGTTCAATGTCTTTGAAGGGCAATTCAGAATAAGCGGAGAGGAATGTTGTCATCAGGCATTGTCTTTCTCCATAACAATGCTTGGTCGCACACTGCAGCTGTAACAAAGAAGCTCCTGCAGGGTTTTCGTTGGGAAGTGTTTGATCATCCACCATACAGCCCGGACTTGGCTCCATCTGATTTTCACCTCTTTGCTCACATGAAACGCTGGTTAAGAGGACAACATTTTGGCACAGACATCAAGCAACAGACTAGTGTAGAAACATGGCTGAAAACACTGGTGGCTCCATTCTATGATGAGGATATTGGAAAGTTGGTACCACGCTACAACAAATGTCTAAATCAGAGTGGCGACTATGTAAATACTTGTTACAAATAAAAAAAATTTTTATTTTCACTGTGGTTTTAATTTGGTAACCGATCAGACCTTGAAAAAAATAACCCTCGTATTTAAAAAATTTATTAATTTACTAAAAGGAAAGGTTTGGCAGTTAGTGCGTATGGAACAAAATGCGCGTACAGCTTCCTTATCTTCAAATTGTTCCTAATAATCCATTGTATGATGGTATTCCAGTTAGTTCTTTTATCAACCTACAGTTCGCATTACGGTGGACCTTTAACACAGTTGCGATTTCAGCAATGTTTTCATTACTTTTTGTGATGCATGGCCGTCCGCTCCTTTTTGTCATCTTCAACGGGCTCTCTACCTTCTGCAAAAAGGTTATACCACCGAAAAACAGTAGTATGAGACATAACAGATCCACTAAAAGCCAATTTTTAACATTTTGAACGTTTCCGTTGCATTTTTACCGGCTTTAAAGCAAAATTTAATCACGAGATGTTGTTCGTTATTTTTATTCATTGTGAAATTATGACCATGACCACTTTGACACCACCATGGAACTGCTACTGAACAGCTGCATGTAATCCGATGAACTTGAAACTTCATATGGGGGGAGAGGAAGAGTGTAGAAACTAGTTCCCAAAACTTCATGAATATAGTGCAAAAAGTACCAATTTTATCGCCACAGTCTTAAACTTATGGGACACACTGTGTACATATTCAAGGTAAATGGATCGATTCGACTGAAACTGGCTGGAATTTAACAAGGTGCAGCATTTATACATGTTTGAGCAGACATTACAGAATGTTCAAAATAAATCAGAACTTCTTGAGAATTCATAATAATGTCTGGTGTGTGTGTGTGTGTGTGTGTGAGAGAAAGGGAGAGAGGGGGGTACAGTGAGGCATCAATTCTGGTTTTGTCAATGCAGCGGATTGGTGCTGCCAAATATCAATAAATTTACTACTTATTCTTGGTAATATGTATGGTTTGTAATTAAGGTCATAGTGTAGCTTTAACATCAAAATACATTATTACTTTACACACTGTTATTGTATGAGAGGGAACGATGAAAATTATGACTGAAAATTGGGTCGTGAATAGTGAAAGGTTGAGAAACACTTGCTTTGACTTTAACCCCATTATTTAAATTTTACAGCAAGATAAAAACATAACAGAAAAATTTTAAATCAGTTATATAAAACAAAAGAGCCCACAAAATGTAGTGTTGGTGTAAACAAGTTTCCTCTACCTTTCCAGATGATAGGGGAGTATGGGGGGGGGGGTCTTAGCAAAGGATCCTAAATAATGGGGGGGGGGAGTTTAGCTTTTCAGCAGGTTCAAATTATGTCAGCAGCATAAAAAAGTTAATTTCTATAACATCTTAATGATATAGATGTTACAGCTGAGAATTCTAAAGGACTCTGTTCTCAATCCTCTCTTTTTTTAATATGATTGCTTTTTCTTGGATAAAACAGCCCGTCAATCAGATCTCCAAGTGGGTAACATCAAAGAGATGGTCACAAAAAAATTTATTATCATAGCATTTTTTGAATTAAGAGTATGGAAAGTGAAAAAGTTAGAGGTGGAAGTCTAGAGAATTTAAAATGAAAATTAGGTTACAGTTACATGTAGGAATTAACAAGTTATATATTATGTACAACTAAGAGCACTAGGAAAGTTTTGTAATATCACTTTGTTTTTTATAATTTTTCCAAATAATTTCTACTAATGTTAAACACCATTCCATCCTTTGAAACCAGTCTTCAATGAAACCTTGCCATCTTGCCATGTTTTGTCAGAGATCTTAGTATACTCATCATCTTAAGCCTTTAAGAGGTAAAAATGCCTCCTTTTTAGTCTGTTCTTCACCAAGGGAGACAGCAAGAAGTCATATGAAGTGAGGACGTGACTGAGGGAGGGTGTTCTAACAGTTTAATTCCAGTGCTGGCCAAATATTCAAAGTAAACTTTGGAGAAGTGCATTGGAATGTTAGTGGCAAAGAAACCATGTGTCCACTCTTGAGTTTGGGGGCAGTTTTTTGAAAGCTTTAACAAATTTAGATAGGCATTCCTCTGTATATCATTTCCCTATAACTCTTCTGGGTTTCTAACACATCTCATTCTAAAACTCATTTACACTAAAAAATACAGCCACCAATGTCTTCTACACTGATTTGGATTTTCCAACACCCACAGTTTGTTCTGAGCCTCGGTCAGGAAGCCAAATAGTACAGCCAAATTTTTTCACCTGTCACAAGACTGTTCACATGGGGAGATTCCCATTCAAACTGTTTTCAGCATTACTTGGCAACATGAAACACGACATACCATCTGATGATCCGTCAATTTACGCAGCATCCAAAAGGTACAACAAAGCTTCCTAACTTGCAAGTGATCTAGCAGAGTAGCACAAACTGCAGGTCATTAATGCCCAAGGATACCTCTGTTTTGATGGTAGATCATACACCTATCTCTATCAAGGATATTTTGTACTGCAGCAATGTTTCCCTCAGTCACAGGTGAAGATGATCAACCTGATCAGCCATGATGACATCGCTGCCTCTTTTTACTAACACAGCTGAAAAGCAAATGACACTGAGACAGTGACTGGAATGCTACAGTGCACATCTTAGGACCAGGCTAAATATGAACAAACTTGAAACCGCCTGTGATGATCTCTTCCATTACACTGCAAATTTTTTTTTTGTGCTCTTTATAGAATAATTAACACAGACTCAGAAAATAGGAATGAATGAGAAGGAATAATAATAATAATAATAATTAGTAACAAGGTAGATTATGCTACTATAAATATCAGTGTGACAGGATTTTTTTAATTAGGATAGATTCAAAGCCAAAACTAATGACAATGTTTTAGGTTTATAAACCAACCAATTTGAAAAAAAGGTTAGACGATAGAAAATATCAATAACAAAATTTTCTAGCCAAATCATCTAATCGAATACATAAAAGGTAATAAAAAATGTAATTATAATAGGGAATAGTGTCTTAGAGAAAGAAGGGTAGAAAGAGAAAGTATTTAGCAATTTTTACATTAACACAAAACTGAAGCACTTTTCTTATTTGATAATTATGGGGAATTAGCTCTATAATAAAAATTGTTCTGTTTTAAGGCAAAACACACAGGACTACATAAACTTATCATAAATTTAAATCATAGAAAGTGGACAGGGGTATAAATAATTAATTAATTACTATGAAACAATGAGTCTTCAGATGCTTCCATGACATCAAATAATCCAGGCTAAAATTGAATGTATGGAATTGATTACAAGTGAAAAGAATAAAGAAATTGAATATAAATGATGTACAAAAGAAAAAACCAGAGATAGTGAAAAAAATTCAATGAAGGAAACACAATGAATATGACTGATAAAAAAAAATATCAACTCAAAAAAACAATGTGAGAAGTAGAAAAAAAGAAAAAGGATTTTAAGACAAATTCTAACTAATTCTGTAAAAACTGATTATGAAAAGGTTAACTACTTGAAAAAATACAATTGACATAAACAAAATTACAAGAGTATTCAAATACAGATCAGAAAATATAATCTATTTAAAAAATTTTATCTTTCCAGGATAATAGTAGTAACTTTAAATGTGATCTTACTAATGAAGTTTTACAGCAAATCAATCAGAATTTTATGTTAAAAAAGAGCATTCTATTAATAAACTAAATAATCATAAAAGTAAAAAGATTGAAAAATATTAAAAAAACACTCAGAATAAAACACACACATTCATTTTTAAACATTTTTTTCAAAAAGATAATTGTTAATAAAAAATTGAGCCAAGAGTAATTAATATATAAAACAAAGTGCATAAAAATCACACAAATAAAAACAAACAAAACTAATGCAACAATCTTTTTCATTAAAAAATAAAAACAAAAAAAATCTGTACTGTGTACAAATACTATGTAGTACTGCGTTCATAAATAAGTGCAAAAATTAAAAGATAAATTTTTTGCTAAATGAATATTTTCCTATGCATGATTCACCTAGATTTAAATTCACCTAAAATATAAACCTAAGATTTTTCTATCAATAAAACAAAAATTAGTAAAAATCCATGCTAATGTCTGAAGACATGCTCTTTCACAACAGCAACATTCAACATTACAGTACTCACCAAATTTAGATATTCCAGTTTCTATTAACGGCATATATGGAAAAAGTATAAAATTGTATATTAGTTATGGATGAAATATCCTTTTTATTTTAAAGTACATTAATATGAGTGATAAAAAAAAAATCAGATTACAGGGAAAAAATACCCAATATATATTTAAACTACCATCCTTTTAAAGTAGAAATTTTGTGCAGCAGTTCACTGCTTCTTCCACTGTTGCTTCTGAATGGGGTCAAACAATCACCATGATCTTCATTTTACAGAAAAGGCTAAAGCTACAGAGGACAGCTTCTGTATGAGTGGGAGCATTATGGAGCATCTAACTGTATGCCACAGTCAAGATTTTTTGATCTGAATAACCAACTGCTATTAATTATAAGTTGAGTCTCCTTCGAACACTAATTATATTAAAATACTTGAACTAAGGAATGAATACACAGTCCACCATCCTAATAACTAAGTAAATAACAATGTATACTTGGTTGCATTCCAATAAACCTCATTCTTTGGCCTTAAAGTGTATGAGCCTTCCATTGCTACTAGTTACTGGATTGAAGCTATAGAGCTACAATGTTCATAAACTAGGCAGCACAGCCAAGTTTATGAGTATGTTTAAAGCAGATGTGAGTATCACTTGTGTTGTCTAAATGACTTACTGATGTCAAAGATCTTCTTCATGCTGATACATTGATCCTCATACACAAGCTGGCTAATCTTATTCAGTTTTTTAGGACCTATGCACATGGAGGGTCACCATGACCTCTCTTTCTCCACTATTGATGTTCTAAATCTCTTAAGTCCAAGTGTCACTCAGAACATCTTGCTCAGCTGCATCATTATTATAGACCTGCAGCATCATTTCAAAGATCTTTGTTGAGAATGTAACACATTACTGATTCAGAATTTGATAATGTAAGTTTTACTTTGCGCTCCATAATGAATTTACACAGATGAGCCAGAGTAGCGAGTCACAAAATTGTGTTTAACTGAACTGTGATTTAAATAAACTGACACCACATAGCAAATTGACAAAATGATAGGTCACTTACAATACTGCTGTAAGCACATGATTATGATGAGCTAAGCAAATTTTGTATACTAGTCACAGAATTATTTTTATCATACCTCTTAAATTATATGCATACAGAACTAAATACATTATTGATTAATATTAAATTACATCATATATGTGAAATATCTCTCTAAGATTACCAGCCTTCGTTCCTGATGATTTTGGTCTTTTGTAGAGATGGTCACCTTAAAGAACATGACTGTCAGTGTGCTCATAATAATTCTTCTTTAAAGGTTTACGAAAATTAATATTTTAATAAAAAAAACATAATTGAAAGTAAAAAAGAGATTCCTTTCATTAAAATTACACAAATTTGTCAAATGATATACATATTACTGTAATAACAAGGATAATTCGGTTGATGAATAATGGAAAAAAATATTAATAAAAAGATGAAACAGGTTTTTAGAACACATTAATAAATTTTGTAAACAGAAATAAATGTCGCCTATGAAAATACATACTGTAAATGAAGAGGTATTTTAAACAAATGAAACTGCACATTGAAAAATAATGTAAATACTAAATACAATATTTATCACAAATTTTGATTACTAACCTATAAAACTGAATGAAAGTATTCATTCAGCGAATTCTGCCTACTTGACTTTGTCCTTTGTTTAGCCACTTTCTTTTCTAATACAATTTGAACTACATAAAGTAAGTTGAAAATTTTATTATTAACAAGATATGACCAAACTTTTAATTTGTTGACACAATTTAAAGCATCTACTAAAGGTACAGCCAGGAACCCAATCATTTTCATCAACTACCTTCATCATCATTAATACGAAAATAAATTTCAATCTACTGTCCTAGTTCTATGATTTCATCTTCAGTTTGAATTATAATTTCTTCACTGATATTTTCTTCCTGATGTATCCCAAATTAAATACCACATTTCTTAAAATACAGTTTACCATATTTTTTACACTAATCCATACATTTTACATTAATAATCCATACATGTTTTACATTAATTCATGCTTCCTTTACGTAATCCATACATCCGACAAAGAAATATTTTGAATCACATCATCTACATTCTGTTCAACAGTAGTAATCATTTAATGGCAGTAATAAAGTTTAAACAACCAAAATTATTCCCATTATTTGAAGGCAGTAATAAAAGTTTAAACAACTGAATTATTCCAAGATCTAATGGTTGTAATTTACCTGTAGTATTAGCAGGTAAAAACTATTAAAAAAAAATATTACTTGAGGATAATTTTGGGTGATAGGGGACATTGTCAAAAATTAGCAGCACTTTTCTGTCTACTTTTTTCATTGAATCTTTCAATCCAATCAATGAAAATCAAGCCTTTCATCTAAATAGTTTGATTTGTGTACCATTTTACTTTCAGTTCATACATATTGACATCTTTGAAATATCTTGGCCAGAGCGAATTGTTTATTATAAAAGGAGGTATTTTTTCTCCTATAGCACTGATGTATAACATCGATATTATTTCTTGATTTAGTTTTTTTAGTACCATAGTTAATGACTTAGTCAAATAAAGCTCAATAAAAAATGTCTGTTTTTCAATGTTGTAAATGTTCTTGAGACTGTAGTCTTTTTTTAATATTCTTGAGACTGTAGTCTTTTTTTGATAATGGCAACTGTTGCAACCACTCTGTCACTATGTTTTCAGTGATGGATTCACTTTCACCACACCAACTTTTTACAATACTGTTTCGCTGGCAGATTTTTCCAATCAACCACTGCTTCTAGTAAATGTCTCAACTAGAAGTTGTGTGTAATTTGTTGCTTTTTCTTGTAGAAGTTTACTGCTGATGGGTAATTTTCATGCAAAACTACCTTCAAACCAAGCCAAAGTTAAATCATTAACTTCTTTGTATGGTTGATAAGTCTCGCTTTTGTACTTTTTTTTTTTTTTATTATGTTTTACCACAATCATACTTTTTCACCAATCTTCTTTTGCGACGCTCCACAGCCAGCATCTTCAATAAATATTAATCACATTTCTAAATTTAATGTTTTGACATTGTTTTTTCTTGATTTTTACAAATGAAATTTTTAAAAAATTGTAGCAATAAAAATTACAAAAGAAAACACATGAAAATTACCAACATTAAACTGAGACCTACAATTACAAGTAACTCAAATGAATGCAATAACAACAAAATCAGAAATGAAGTCTACTGTCTGAATAATTCAACTCTTTTCAATAATTCGTTGAATTATTGATCACCTTCAATGAATATTTGGTTGGGTTTAAGAGTGGTCATCTTAGAGAAAATTGTCAGTACTGCAACTGATTCAGGTTCTGAGAAATACCAATCTTTTACAGAGGTGGTTGCTTTAAGAGATTTCATTGTGCATATATACACAATATATATATATATACTTATTATTATTAGACATGGTATCTAAAAAGTCTGGAAATGGCTTAATTATAGAAAATTGAGTATGTCACCAGAATTAATGTAATGATTACTGTACAAAGAAACCACTCTGAGTTGTGTCTGAAATCATTGTCAGCCATCTTGGATCTGCTATTTTGAATTCAACTTTTTTTTAAATGGCATGATGGTCATATTATACATCATTTCAATGTGAAAATTTTTAGTGAAAACTCTGCATCCTTAGCTTCATCCATGTTCTACATATTGAGAATTTAAGTGTCCAGATCGGGATAAAACGGTCATTCCCAACCTTCATTCAAGAAAAATATTTTCAGTAGAAAGGGGAATAATTACATATCATGTAACATTGCAATTTCATGCTAAAAATGATCCTGCAAACTTTTTTTAAAATCTCTTTTTGTTAATTATTTGAAAATAATCATTACAATACTTGATAACAAAATTAGAAATAGGTCATTGCATTTATTTATTTGAAATTAGGGAAGATAGTGATTTATGTAAAATTAATGAAAGAATGCATCATAATTTTAAACAATATTTATTTCAGAAATAAAAATTGAGGTGGTTTATTAAATAAATATTTTTTTCTAAAATTAAACTCAAAAATTTTATTTTGCATGATTGAAAAGTTAAATTTCATTGTTATATGAATCAATATTACTATTCTCTCTTGTTTTGAAAAGGTGAGAGGCAAATGTGATGTCTGTTAAGTCTGTTTCCTTGCTGAATTTATTAATTAATTTATCTGGTTTTCTAATTCATGTTTCTTTGAATCTTACTTTCTTTTCATTAGATAACGGAACACAGTGAATATGAAAGGATTACTCTTCTAATGATGCATAGGTATGGCCATCGAATAAATGGTATAACCAAGTAAGAAATTTATTTAAAGATGCTTTTCTTGATCATCTTCTGATTGTAAACTCAACAGTCTATAAAACAGTACGAAGATTTGAGGAATGTGGAATTATAAAAAATCATTGCAAATCTGGCAGACATAATCCACTTTACGTGAAGATGTAAAACTAGATGTCATAAAGGTAACGTATCCCTGCACCTCAATTAGGGTTAATTAGATGAAGAATTCTAATTGAAGCAGCTGAAATCTCAATGGATCAGTTCAGGATGTGTTCATAATTTTTATACACATACAAGATTATGACAAGTAGGAGGAGGCCGCTCTGAATATCTGTTGTGCCTTTAGTATATATTCAGGATGTTTTTACTCTGTTCCTCATTTTCTTGAAAAAATACTTTTCATTAACTAATAATTAAATGCAATGAACAAACTGTTTCTAATTTTGTTACAGAATAACGTAATGATAAATTTCAAATAATTAAGTAATGAGAAGAGATTTTCGAAAACAGTCTGCAAAATTGTTTCTGGCACGAAATTGCAATGTTACCTGATGACTAATTATTTCTCTTTCTACTGAAAATATTTTTCTTGAATGAAGGTTGGGGAGGATGTTTTACCCCAATCTGGACACTTTAATGGTCAATATCTAAAACATGGATGAAGCTATTGATGCAGGATCTACACTAAAGTTTTTGCCATTAAAATCTATATTGTAATAAAGTATAATATGACCATCATGCCATTTAAAATAAAGTTGAATTCAAAATGACAGAACCAAGATGGCCGACAACCATTTCAAAAACAACTTAGCTTAGTTTCTTTGATACAGTAATCAATTACATTTAATTTGGTAATAATAAAATATAGAAAGACCATAAATTGAATCAATCAATCTTGTAAGGAGTCAAAAATTGAATCTTTTTATCAAAAACAAATACTTATTACCCCATTAGATTCCAAACTACTAATCCCTCAGTATAATTTACTTATCAATTACTAGTTAATTATATAATCATATAACACTTATTGATTAGTTAATTTACTGATAATTATGGAAATTTGAATATCATTTCTCAAAACAGAAAATTTTAATGTGACATTGCTCTTAGCATAATATAATAAATATATAAAAACAGACAAGTATATTTCAGATACAATTTCTCTTCTTTAATTATAGGATATTTAACAGATGACTTGTATGCATGGGAGTCAAATTTACCTCATTTATTAAAAAAAAATTTCAATGATAGAATAAATTTGATTGAAAGTTTAAAATTTTATTCAGGAGCCATTTTAATTTTTACATCATCTCAAATACAACTGTCTTAAACAACTTTGAACTACAAAGAATTTACTGACAGTGTATCAAATTTTAATACATAAAATGATCTATCCTTAATATGAATAAATATTGATTTTTAATCTTAAGAAACAAATATTGTGTAAAAATGTATTATATGTTTAAATATAACTTACCATTGGAGATGGATCAGACTGCTGACTGGCATCTGATGTGGGAAAACTTTCACTTGGATCACATCTTGAAGAATCTGAGCTAACCCTAGACATAGTTCTTAAAACATCTGGAGTTGAAGACCGTTTTTTACCAACGTCACCCAGCTGCAAAAAAATAAAACTGTAACTATTACCACACACACTTCATCATAGGAAGGAACCCATAAAAGTATTTGTTCATTAGGAAAGCTTATAATCAGCAGTTAAAAGCATTCAACTGAAGTTCACTTTAATGTACTGAAATGTTAACTAATGACATAGTTAAGAAGAGTAAATTAGGAGCAAAATAAAAATAAAAATTGTATCATACCCCTTGTACAATATTCTTAATATACAATGATGAACTATCCAAGCAGTTATGTTCATATCAATAAGTATTCAGTAAGAACAGTGAACTCTTAACCAATAATAAATTGATGTTCCAAATTAAAAATGTATTATGATATTAAAAGTGATTTTTATCTTTGATATCGGTCACTAAATAAACAAAAAACCATCAATATAAAATGAAATAAAAATATTTTTCATAGAAATTTTATTAAATACAATGCTTAACTGCACTGCATCAATGCAGTGTACATTACTAGCATACCATGAACAACACAGGTTCGCCAATGTTAAGGAGAGAAATTTCTTAGCAGTTTTTACTTTACAGATACTTATATGATGCCTTATATACTTGTTTTCTGTTGACATTATTTACATCAATCTTCTTATAATTAAATTCTCTACAATTTATGTTTAAAACATTGATTTATTGCTAATTTAACGTTGTTGTACGTCAAAAGTAAAAAAAAATGTGTTTTTTGACCCTATTTATGGCGTTTTACATGGGATATCTTAGAAATTGAGAAATATAGTTCTGGGACCTATTTTTTTTTTCGATTTCCCAGCTCAAAAACCATAAGAAACAATTGACTTTGCCTCTAAATTGACCTTCCCAGAATTTCAGAAAGCCTTAATTTACCTGGGGGAACTGAAACTCGGGTGAAATCTTTTACCCTGTATAACTCGCTAACGAAGCGTTATCGGACCTATGTTTACATGAACTTTTTTCTTATTTTTAGCCTCTAGAATGAGTTGTCAAAGTATTTGACCTCCTGAATCATCCTGTTTATATATATATATATATAAAGTGTTTAATAATGGTCATATATGAAGTATATAAACAAATGTAATTCACTTAATAACAAAATAAAACCAGTAAAACATCATACCAATGATTTATGACTTCTTGATAAGGATTCTATAACTTCATCAGTTGTTCTATCAGAAACATGCGCTGCAACAGCTAAACTGAGCTCACTGAAAAATGTAAAAAAAAAAACTGTAAACATAACTATATATAACAGGAAACTATGGAAGCTATTTTCCACAGTATCTTACTTCATGAAAAAATCAAAGAAACATTAGAAGAAATAACATAATAAAATAACTTAAAACATGTTTATAAAAGAGACCAGTGAAAACCATATAAAGTGATAGGAACTATTTATGCATGCAAAACACAACTACATTTAAACAAAAATTTACAAATAATGAATGAAATTATTCAACTAACAGATAACAGAATATTATCAGAGTAAAAAATCTATTTTTTGAATGGGAACTTACTGGAATTATTATTTTGAATGCAATTATAAAATGAAATAGTTAGTTTATTATGTATTTTCTTTTTTGCTGTGTAGAGTAGAGTTCTGAACATCAACAAAAACAACAAAATGTCTTCAAGCACTCAAAATTTAGTTGTACCACAGAATATTAAGTTTCATGAGTAGAATATATAACTAATAGTGAAATACAAAAAAAAATGCAAAAAAAGCCACAACAATTAGTACTATTAGATGTAAGAAGTTACAATACTTAGCCCACATATTGCAAAACAGTATAAGCTGTTATAAAATATCCTGAAAAGTAGAGTTTGGATGGAGATGTGAAAGTAGATGAAAGATCTTATGAAAGACCTTAAGAATCTTTAATGTAGTTTTTGATGCCAATTGTTTAACTATTTCTATTATCCATGGACAAAGAAGAAAGCCAAGATAATGGTCAACATCCGGAATGGATAAAACAACAACTGCAGAGATTATTCTAGTCTGATAGATTAATTTAGGAAATCAATACCGATCTATTTTAACAATTTTTAATGATGTGGTTGCTCACAAAAATGATATCTCTTTATTCATATAATTTATTAGAAAATAAATATCTATTAGCAAATACTTTATAAGAAATTTAGGCACTCATAGACATAATTAAAAAAAACTGATCCGGCAGGTTTGAGAATTTTGTATGACAAAATTCATGGAGATGACATACAAATGAATATTTCCATCGATATTATATCTTTAGAGTTAAATTTAACTACTTATTTGTACTCCCCATCATCAGATGAAGACAGAATAAAAATTAAATACATAGAAGATTCAAGGCTCACTCACTTGATTTTATTCATGATATTTGTACCAGCTTGTTCCACAATACATGACTGTACAAAATCATGTTCTAAATTACTTTTTTCTCTGCACATCTTGCGTACTTCATCCTGTACTCTATCTTCTGAAAAGACAGTTGGACATTGTTCTTCTGCACATTTAATCATATTTTCCACTGAATCCTAAAAGATAAAAAAAGCATCTTAAAAACAAAAGTTAATGAAAAAATTTTATTTAATTCTTACTGTAGTAATTTAAAAAAATAAATAACACTAATTAATACGGTTATCATTTTACAGCAAATGGGTCATTTAGGACAATATTAATAATTTACAAGCAGTAGGCAAGCATAACTCATTTAAATCTTTAATGAACAGAATCTTTAAACAGAGATAATACTAGAAGTTCTGAAGAAATATTTAAGGTTTTTAATTTAACGAGATATAAATGAAGTAAGGCAATAAATAAGAATATATGGGAAGTACGATATAAATGAAGTATCAGGAATAAAATATGAGGCTTACTCTAGGACAATTACACGGCAGTATTCATTGCCAGATACATTTTGTTACTATACCATAATTACTTATATACTGGCCTATCTTGAAGGTGATGAAAATTAACTATTTCTCTTGCAAGATCGATCAATTTCTTGTTAATTATTTTCTATTCTTCTCTACGTGCTTTTTACATGCGAGTGTAATAAAGATTTGAAAAGAATAAGACAATCAATATTGCCATTGATAGCAAAATCCAGGCAAGGATACTCTTTTCAACTTTTAACATGATAAAAGCTAAAATTCATAGGCAGGCAGCAAATGGTTATTATAATAATGAGTTGACTTGCTGAGAAATGTACAAAATGTTGTGGGACACTAGAATGAATGAACAAGCATGACGTTCTGGATAGCCTTACCCAGAATTGAATTTTAGTCCTCTAATTGAAGATTAATAGATTTCTCAATCTGATTGTTACTAGGTGTGAAAGAGTCGAGAGTTCTAAGGCTCAAATCCCAGTAAAGGTAGTTTTTTTATATGGATTTGAATACTAGATCGTGGATACCGGTGTTCTTAGGTGGTTGGGTTTCAATTAACCACACTTCTCTGGAGTGGTTGAACTGAGTTTGTACAAGACTACATTTTATTCACATTCATACATATCGTCCTCAATCATCCTCTGAAGTAATACCTTACGGTAGTTCTGGAGGCTAAACAGAAAAAAAAGAAAGATCTGAAACGTGCATTTCATATTGCTTCAATGTTGGCAACGAAAATATAGAGAAATAGACCAAAGTATGAAAGTAAAGAAATGTTTAATACTTCCACATTAAAGTTTTTACTATTGTATAATTTTTACTTTCAAGATAACCCTTTGTATTTAATGTAATATTATCATAAAGCTAGATATTTTTAATTAAAATCATACTTCAGGATCTGTATACATGCAGAATTTAACTAGTTTTAGTCTAATTAATATCATGATAAGGAGCTTGTAATTCAGTCACTGAGACAATCTTAATTAACGGATAAAATTGACAAAATTTCAAACATGCTCTTTGACTTGATAGTAAATCATAATAAAAATTGCATATGACAGATTACCAAAAATAAGTTTTTGTTGACGATCACTGAATGAATCACTGAAATGATTTCTACAATAATTATATTTAAGTAAGGCACCCTTTATTAAAACTAATTTTCTACACTTCCTCAGAAAATAGAAATGTTTTTATTTTCTATCGGGTAATACAAAAAACCTAAAAAATTTCCTGTTTAAAACATAATATATCACAAGTATTTAACAAATTAAAAAAAAAACCTTCTGCTTTAATAATTTCAGCTTTGTGACAAACACCATTATTGCAATTTATATTTTTAGATGACAAAATAATTACTACTACTTTTAATGATAATATTGAATAAGAATCTATTTACTCCCACTTTATTAAAAATACATTGCCGAGATCAATAATTAAATAATTAAGAAAACAATCTAGAAATATAACATTAAAGGCTTCTTTACCTAATTGAGGCCAGATCACGATAAAAATAAGTTTTGATACAAAATAATATATCAATCAAATCCTTTATTCTTTCACTTTTACAAAAGCTTACAGTTAATGATACCAAAGGTTACATTTTCTTAATTTCTAGTGACATAATTTTTCACTTAACAAGATATTAATCCTAATACTAATTATG
>JAAAKQ030509772.1:1471-13659 GCA_010016005.3 Zanna intricata
TGTTCATCCCTTAAACTGACCACTAAAATGTCGGAAGAAATATCAGATATTTTTGTTTATGCATATATATATATATAAAAATACAGAAGATAGGAAAACAATCTCTTGATAAATCTTCATTCAGCTGTAATATTACAACAGTTTCAGCTATGCAGAATTTAAATTGTAGGAAATGATGGCCTTAATTTCCTGTTTTACAATCTCTACTGTTAGCTAATTAGTTGGTGAATTCAGCGAGTGAAAGCGCTGTTACTACCTTAAGAATTTAAAACTTCTATAGAAATTAATGAAATATAAAGAAAACATATTGTTTAATTAGCTATCAGGAAACTGTGATGCAAGAAAGAGAAAAGTAAACTCAAATTCAGAAAGTTTTAAGATTATTTTAATTGATTTTCAAGAAGCAATAAACAGATTGAAAGAAAATTTTGAGACTGGAGTAACTATCCAAGGAACAGAAAGCCATGATTCACTTACAAAATTTTTCATTTTAATGGAAACATAGTATTAATTAACGGTAATAATGAACGGGATATATTTATAGCTCAGAAATTCCATCTTACAATAAAACATGAAAAGATGGAAAGAGGAATTAGAATAAGAGAGTATAATATAAAGTTGAAAAATATTATTAGCCAAAAAGAATGTTTGAAAAATAAAGAAATCAAAAGAAAGTTGAGACAAAGTTTTCATGTAGGAAAGAAGTTGCAGATATCTAATAATAGACATGCAATTTGAAATTCTAATAAAAAGAGAGTACCAATGCTTTGAAAGCGAAAAAAGATAACAAGAAAACCAGAAAGGAGAATAATTTTAGAAATGTAGCATTATAAATGTTGAAAAGAACATAGTTTACTGAAATACACAATGAAAAAATATTAAGACAAAATAGGAAGAAAAACATTTTATGTCATTCATCTAATAAAAATAATTAGGTCAGTTTGCAGGTACTGTTTGACAGAGGGGAGTGTACTCATTTCTGAAAGGACATTACATAGTAGCTAATTTACCACTTCAAAATTATTATTTTTGTAGTAAAATGTGTGTGAATTAATGCCATTTATTTTACATTTACATTACCTCTGCATTCACCCTGGGTGATAGAGTGGTCTGCAATATCTAAGCATAACATTATTGGTCCCTATCCTTTTTTTTTTTGAAGAGGAGGGTGTGGGCAATAACAGCAAATTCCAGTCATTAAATGGTCACATGACACCTTTTTTTTACCAGAACTGCAGATGTTGAACTTTATACAAAATGTGTGGTTCTAGCCAACAAGTTGGGGCAACTGCCCACACTACCAGACATTCCATGAATACCTTATTGGGATTTTTTCTTGATCACTTGATTTCCAGGTTCAAAGATGTCCCTTGGCTTCCTTGATCTCCTGACCTCAGACTGTATGACTTCTAAGGGTTCTTAAAGAAACGAGCTTACCCCATTCATTAGACTAACTGAAGACATCTATTCAGAGAAAGGTGTACTAAATCACATTCAAATGTCTCACAGGAGACATTTGAATGAGTGTGGGGCAGCTTCAAGACTTGACCTGAAAACTGCATTAATGAAGATGGTCATAATCTTTCAGTTTGTATTTTACATAACATAAAAATGATGTTCCTTCCCACATACATTCAAATTAAAGTATTAAAGTCTGGTGTGTAATCAACTGTAATGTTCATTCAAAATACGTACACCTTTTATGTCACCGTGTATGTAGGTTGGCATTAAGAACAATCATCACATCCAAAAGCACTTCCAATGCTTTGTGCACTACTGTGGATAGGAAACAAGAATCCTCAATCAGCTATATATATATATATATATATATATATATATAGCTGATTGAGGATTCAATATATATATATATATATGAAGCATCCTTCCACCAAATACCAAGAATACAGCAACTATTTTGGTGTAAATACAGTAAGGATTATTGATTCCTCACCAAAAACCATTGGAAAAGAAGGTATTATTACATATTAAGGGATTATATAAACTAATAAATACACTACAATTAGCATTTAAAAGTCCCTCTATTTAGAATTGTGCTCTCACAATTCCTTAAAAGAGATGATATGTCTACATGAATTGGTTACCACATTATTGGTTAAACAAGTTTGTATTCCAGCTCAAATAGATGCTGCAACAGATTATTTTGCTTTATACATTAAACAGAAATCCAAAACAATAGCTTATGATTCCTAAGACAAATCCTTATTCTTTAGAATTTCAGAATTAAAAGTATTCAGCTAATGTATGTGTAGCAGGATTTTTAACTGAAAAGTAATTAGTTGATAGATAATAAATTATTCATCCAGAAATAGTTAATTTTTTAATAGACAGCAGAAACTAAAGAGAAGACAAAGATAACAATATAAGTATGAGATAATTCAGGATGTAAGATTGACAAAGAACAGAAAGGAATTGAGGATAGGGTCAAACCAATCTAATGACTGACTGCAAAATAATTTCAATTTACATATAGACAATCACAAAAGATGCAATAAATATTTCATAACAGTGATGTTACATTGGGGAACTATAATTTATCTAAATCTAATTTTTACTGGAACATCTTGTACACCATTTGGCTACTATATTTTGTTAATTTGATTAGAATCATCCCCAAATCCAATCTATTTGTAGGAATCAAGTGATGTATTAAGTGTTCCATCATTAACAATCATGACTCACCATATTTATTTACAATTCACATTTCTTACAATATTCACTATTTACAATGGTCCGATCTTTATTATTTAAAAAATACTATCCAACTTTAGCATTACTTATAAAGTAGAATGGTAATGGTTTAGAATAAAATATGAACAAAATAAACTTTTATCAGTTTTATTTCTACTTATTCTTAAATGTGATTTTGTAGATTCTTTTAAAATTAGATTTAGTTAGATTTTTATAACATGGATAGGAAAGTTTAGATCTTAAGAGAATAAATAATAAAAACACTAGAATAGAACTCACTAACTCTCCTTAAAAATATTTATGTAAATAAAAAAAAAAATCAAAATTAATGTATAAAATACCTACTTCACAAAGAAAAATGAATTCAATATCTGTAATGACTTTTCTCTGTTTATCTGGGAATGTGACTCTAGGGTCACATATAGTAAGCGGCAATATCATTTTACATGGTAGATGTCCAGAATCAGTAATGTTTTTTCATTTTTAACCAGCATTCTTATTTCCTTTTAAGAATTTCTTCTGCATGACATTCATTATAATAGTCCTGAATCCATCAATCATATTTACAGAGTCAAAATCATCAGTTAACATAGATTGTGAAAGTGGCCATGTTAATCATAATCTTTAAATAGTATAGTTTAATTCAAAAACACAAACATCATTAAATGTATTATTGATGTACTTAAGTAATTTATTTTTACTGATTTTTGTTGTTAAATTTTCAGGGTTACTTTTTGTCACATTTATCAGAATCTGTACCCATCTCAATTTCATTATTACTATCACCCTCAACATCAATAATTTGATGTAAAAGTTATTACAAAAAACCAGATGAATATTCAGATCCATAATGTACGCAGTTCACATGAAGGTGAATTTGATAAATTACTGTTGACTGATAATGATGGAGGTTTCCATATGAAATTAAGTATATCAATACTCGATATGGATATTTGTCTTTACAATATAGGTAGTACTGCATAGTTAGTGAAAAAAGACACAAGTACAGACTTGTGTTTCTAATTAAATCTATCCATAAACAAGCAATCAATTATACTATGGTCAGTCAACATGATCAAATTAAAAAAGAACTTTAATATGACCTATTACAACCAAGTTTGACAATGAATTATCAGATGAGACATAGAACAGTATGTTGGAGTCTGCTGTGCATTATTGGAAGGATTTATACATACCATTCTCACTCATTGGGTTTCAAGTAACCACACATCTCGGGAATGGTCGACCTGTGACTGTCACATTTTTATTACAAAAGGTAAAGTAAATAAAGACTACATTTCATTTACATTCATACGTATCATCCTCTGAAACAAAACATTGTAGTAAACTATTATATGGTTTAATATAAATAACTATTGCTTCTGTGACTGCAGCAATTTTCTGAGAACGAGAAGAAATAAATCCAGTAACATTCAGTGTAAATAGTAATATTTTGTCACCGCCGAGGGTAGAATCAACTGTTGCTTACTCATTATTAGATAATTAAAATTTTAGTTACCAGATTAATGGTAATAATTTATCAACGATTTCACTTAATAACTGTGTAAATATCATGCAACACATGTAAACTTATTACACAAACCTAAACTCAAATTACATAAATACATAAGAAATATAAAAATAAATCGAAGATTCTAAAATAACCTGTTTACTAGTTAACAATTAAACAAAACTCGACACGTGATATAACAGTAAAATGCGTTTCATTAATGGCAAAAGCTAGTTGGGATTATGATATTTGGAAAGGAAATATTATTATATACACGTATGTTACTTTGAAGAAACATGCATTCATACATTTTCTAGTTAAACATTAAATTTATTTGGTGATATTAACATCAGTTAAATAAACAAATTACAACACAAGATTCAAAAAAATTAAGTGTTAGCATCACTGCTATCTATGTAGTTGCTTAGAACAGTTGTTCGCAGTTCCGTGTTGTCCTTGAAAAAATCGGGTCGGGTTTGTAAATGGTGTAGTTAAAACAGCGAAATTCTGGTTGTAAGTTTCTGGTGAAATTGCTTATTTGTTAATAAAAATGTGGGGCGAAAGGAATACTATGAATATGTGAAATTCATCTGCAGGTTTGTTCTTGTTTTCTCTGTATTAGTTATTTGGGCTGCTAACCACAGTTTGGTGAATGCTTCTTTGTTCCTTATTTTATTTGCAGTTGTATTAAATATGTGTTTTCTAATTTTTTATTTATTTGAGATTCTAAAGATAATGATTAAGTTCGTACACATATTTGTTTTAAGAACTAAAAATTTCGGAGAGTTGGTAGTTTTATATTATAGTTCAACATTTTTGCCCATTACTGTCGCATGTTGCAATCTGAAGCAGTTCGTACGAATTATGTTGTCAGCGCACCTTCCTGTTCAGATAGTTACAAACAAAAACATCATCTTTTGTTTCACAATAATTAACTTCGTTGAAAGTCTTAGAACATTAAGAATTGATGGGAGGATTAATCTGATAAGATATTAAACCAAATAGCGATAAAATGTTTCACACATTATTAACATTTAAATTTTTAGGAGTACTGTATTATAATCGTATATGAGATTATTTTGTGTTAAGTTTTTCTTACAACTTCCAATATCCATGATGAAGTAAGTAGTTTATGGATTATATTTGTTTGTGATAACTGTAGGTTGAATATTATTGGGTCACAAATTCATTTAGTGCATTAAAAAAAAAAAAAACAAATTAAGAATTACTGTACATGTTTTCATTTTTAATGAAAAAGACTTATAGTTAAAATATTTAAGTAATCCTGTTTATATTCCAGTTTGTTAGCTTCCTTTATAATGAACTTAGAAGCAGGGAAGGGAAAGTTACTAATTTTATATTAGGTAGAAAAGGGAAAGTTTTTGTTACATTGCAGCCTAATAACTTGCTACTATGATAATTCAATTTTAACTTTTTAACTGTATTATTCTAAATAATCAAATAACACATTAACCATGGCAGGGACAAAATTATATTTTTGCAATATGGTAATAGTGTAATGATAAAGTGTAGTATCTTACATGATTAAAAATCATGTATAATAGTTTTTGAATAAAATTATTTTGTTTATGATTAAGATAAAATGTGGGGTAATTTATTTTAATTATATCTTAAGAAAATTTGAATTGTACATAATTTTTGTAATAAATATATTTATGTAAAAAGGTTTTTTAACATTCATTAATATTATCATATAGAATTGTTCTAAATCTATGTTGCCCGTTTTTTGTACTAAATTAACTTGTTTATTAGCTGTAAATTACAAAATGGACTCAAAAAAATTGCCAGTATTGTATATTCAGTTTTTATTGTACTTAATCATTATTCTTGGGAGTACTGGATGCTCCTTAACAGCAGCACTTTCTGAAATACTTCACAATTCCAAAATGATATTGTGGAAGCATATTTCTATTTATAATTTGCTAATTATTTAGAAATTCTTAATAAAGTTCTTTCTCATAAGCTGAAGTATTGTCTTGTTATATGAAACAGTTGTCTGGTTTAATGAGGTGGACAATATTATTTTTTAATAGTAAGTTACTATTTTTTTTTTTTTGTAAAGATTTATTCATAAATATTAATACAAGGATATTTAACATTTAAAATTTTTTAATCATATGTTGATGCAATTCATATTTATGAGGGCCAGGTAATGATTTGACAGCCTATTTTTGTATATCTTTAAAACATGTCCTGATAACAGTTATCCAATGATAAGCATTGTGTGTATTATAAACAGGATATTTTTTTCAGTAGTATAATCCAGTTTGTGTGTGTTTCAACCGCCCTCCTTTCAAAAGAAGCACATCACAGTATTATATAATACATATTTCACACTGTGTTGAGCGATATGCATGATAGGACAATGTTAATGTTATCTTAATTGAAAAAGATATTGAAGCGTACTTTTTTTATTTTAAAAACTATGTTGCAAAATGTAATGTAAGAAATCTAGTTTATATGATATTTCAAGTAAAATTTTCTTTAAATTAAATGAGAGAATTTTTTTATATCTGATTTTATAATTTGATTATCATTTATCTTATTTTTAAAGCATTCAGTGAAATCATTATCCACACTCCAACCAGCTTATTTGAATGCTGGTTGAAAACTTATTTGATGTAATTTTAATTAGTTAAGAAAACATTACCACATTTTATTAATGTATAAACGTTACTAATATTACTTCCTCTCTAAAAATCATTATAAAATGTAATATTGCAATATTAATCTTAAAGAATGTATAATTTTCAGTTCGATTAAATCTCAATGAAAAGGTTTAAACAGAAGTTAAAAATAATGTTGTTCAAAGTAATAGACAGAATTTATTAAAAGTTTAGTTTATTATTACTGGTATGTATAAAAAACAAAAGGATATGTACTTTTAATCAGAATAATTAAACTTTCCTCCACCTAGTAAAAAATAAAAAATATATAAAATTAAAGTAAATTGTGAACATCACTACAAAATAATCTAATAATAAACAATATACATATGTATTAATTTATATATCTGTAACAAAATAAAAAGTATAATTCTATTAAAAAAAAAAAAATAGTATTTAAATAAACCAATTGCAAAATTAATAATAAAGTAATTAATGAAGAACTATTTAACATCATTATTAGGAACAATAATACCACTTTTAGAAGAGGAAATTACAGTTTGGTAGCCAATCAACTTTGGAAAGAAAATAATTTCTGAGGAATTTTCAAAGTGAATTAACTTACATAATTATCTTCTATGTAACTGACTATACTGGCTTCGATCATATGCAGCTCGTATAATATAACTAAAAATGAGCAAAAATTGAAGCGGCTCTCTATTATACTTCATTATATCATTTGTGAAGAATGACAACTTGAGAATGCACTAACATTAATATTTTAAGTATTAGTTTTTATAGACTTTTTGAAATATATTTAGTTAAATAACCATTTTATTTCGTTATTAAAAAGTAACTTGATTTATAAAATAATTTAAAATAAAAATAAATAATTTTGTTTTAGTTTCATTAACCACATGCGTTTTGATAATATGTTTAAGAAATATTTTACTAGAAAATATATTATAAATTTAAGGTTTTCCAACAGTTTTGGTTAGGTAACTGGTTAGCTTTGTTCATTCCTGAATAAGATAAAATAACTGTAATTTGTTATCTGATTTAAAAGCATGCAGTATAACTATTCTCAGTAATCTGTCTTCATAAATAATGTAGAATTTACATCTAATATCTAGTTAGAGATTAGGTCTGTAAAAAAAAAAATGTACAATGCAAAAAAAAGGTGAAACAGATAATTATCTAGTTATATATGAACACATCAATAACATAAAGTATATAGAATGTCGATAATCTGTTTTAATATGAAAATTATGTGTTGTGAATATAGTTTTTCATTGTTTGGGTGGTTTCTCATGGTCTTGTGAAGTTACTTCCATATTATTAGCATTTTGTAATGCAATAATTAATATTAGAAACGAGTTGTAGTCTTAACTTTATGTACCTTTTTAAAGGTGATGTGTAATCATCAACAACAATAAGTATGAGGAAGTAATATTAGTAAATTTTTTACATTTATAAAATGTGGTAATGTTTTCTTAACTGATTAAAATTAAAGTAATTCTGATTCCATACAGTTGAACAAAAATATTAATTCAAATGTCCGTAAAAGATTAGCCTTTTTAGTGTTTGGTACCAATTTTATTAACAAAGGAAGTTTAATATAATTTTTCCAGAAATATTTCTTGGAAATGTAATTTTTTTTTTCAGTACCTTCTCATTTTAATAAATGCTTGCTCTTAGTGGCACAGGCGATATTTTAATGGTATTCTTATTTTTTCCATGCATTAACTAGCATTTGCAGAGGTATGTTTTCGATTGCGAGTATGAACCAATTCTACAGTAGTGCCCAAATCTTCAGCAGTGCTTGTATTTTTTAACAATGTTATTAACTTAACTCCTGAAAAAAAAAATCTATCTGTGGTTATCTTAGGGGCCAAGGAATTTTCCATTTATGCTGATCCAATAATCAAGAAATGTTGCAGTTAAAAAGTGTCATCATTGATATTAGCCTAATGAGGAGGTGCCTCTCTTGCATACAGCTGGGAGAATTCATAATTGTTTGCATGTTTATAAACATGTTCAAGTTCATCATTTATCATGAAAAAAGAAAGGTCCTATTTTATTGTGTAAGCTAACCAAACTTTGAGTTTGGAGCTATCTCTGACATATGTTCCCTAACTGCATCTAGATTTTCTGATCCACAGATACATAGATTATTCTACTACTGATACAAAAACTGGTTGTTAGCCTTTCAGTTTTGTTCAAAGAGAAATTATGGAAGTCCTCGCCTTCGTAAAGGTTATTACTTTTATTTATTGCAAAATTTTAACTGTGTATGCATGAAACTTCAACCATTTCTGTAATATTTTATGCATTGTAGATTTTGGCAGCTATAATTGCCAAGAAGCTTGTCTTGCCACCTTTTAAGGAAGTAAATAGATCTTGAGTTGCCTCAACTGATTCTTTAATGACTAACATCTTTAGGATTTTTCTTCTCTATTGTACCAGTTTGTAAAAATTTTTCTGACAGTGATTTAGTAAGTTGCAGAACTGGACAATTTGGATCATATTAGGCTTTAAACACTATCAGAATGTTAAGCAGTTGATTCAGTTAGCTATACAACACATTGAGTTTTTTCTTGCATTTATCTTCAATAAATAATACAATGATCCTAATGATTGAACCTGTAAATGTAATTTACTTGTGTAAATCTGTTACAAAATAGTAATATTAAGATTTTGTGATTTAGGCTTAAGAATAGATTTTTCAGCATAATCTTTTATGGTTGCCTATAGTTTATTTATCAAAACTGATATTACTAGATGGAAAAACACAGTAGCAAACCAGGAGTTTTATGTCTAAACTTGTTTTATATATAAATTTATCAACAACTAATACAATAAACATATTATGTTATTTATTGCGACCTCATTAGAAAATTGGAAATGTTAGCAATCAATCCTTCACTTTAAAAATATATAAAAATTGTATGATAGTTTGACCATCAAAAATAGCAACCGCTATTTAAATTTAACCACTCGTGGAAAGCAGCGTGTTCTTTTTTTTTGTGGACAGATAATGGAAGAACTAGTAATTGAAAATTTTATTTCACTTTTAAAATTAATGGGTACATTGTAAGACAATTTAAAATTTATTTGACCTATCTATCACTGTCAGTGTGGTAATAAATTGAATATAATTTGATTTTCATTTCAAAGTCGTACAATTAAATATATTACAGATGATTATCTACATTTTGTTTATGAATGCCTTAATTTGTATCTACTTATTCTATTTCTTAATTTTCTCTTTCTCAGAGACTAACATTATTTCTAAGTTAATTAAGTAAATTGTATTTTTGGAACAAAACTTAGGTTTTGTTATATTCAAAACTGCAGACATACAGACATTCAAATAATGTATGTCAGGGGAACGAGGGGACCATAGATCTTTCAAGATCACGCATTCGTGAAACGTTTCCAAAAATTTCATGGTGTTTTTGGATCTGAAGCACATTACCTCATTTTGTTGCAGCTAATAACAACCATTAATAAGACTAGAGAAGAGCTACAAATTGCATAATTGTATCCTGGTATGCCAGTCTCAAGGGTTTTGTAAACAAAAATCAGGCCCGCCTTTTCCATTTTACCTTCTGTCAATAATGATACATGCCTATTTTTCTTGTCAGTAACACCTCTTGGTCTCTAGAAAGCGATTGATGATTTGTGATACTGTTGAGTTGTTTGTAATAGATGCACATTGAAATCTTGAAATCATCCTTTAACGTACTTCCATGAAATGCTTCTGAAGTACACCTCTACAATAAACATCCACTCTGCAACCAAAAACGGCATGATTATTCACAAGAAACAGACCACTCAACATCACATGTTCTGTAAAGACAGTGTGCACTGTATGCACAAGAATGATTATTACACACTGAAGCCACCTACTGGTAGGTTAACAAACTACGTAGCCAGGACCTAGATGACTACTGCAGACTGCTTGCTGATGCCACCTACCTGTAGGTTAGCTACTATGTATCCAGTAGCTAGGAAAACATCAACTAACTTTCAAAAATTACTGAAATATGGTTACTCAATGTCAATGTGCTCAAAACAAATGATTGCACTGTAGTATGATTTTTTCCAGATGGTGGCAAATGTAAAGACACTCTACTTAGTAATTTTTAATTAGTTTATTAGAGGTTAAGAACCCTAGCATGTTGGTTTGTAGATCTTTTTTCTTTTTGAATAATACCTTTGTCGTTACCAAATGATAGATTTTTTTTAAAGAATATAGGCAAAATTGATAATCAAGTAATGATACCAGCAATTAATAATTTTTTATTTAACGGGTGTTGAAAAAAAATTATCAGGATTTTAAAACTATTAAATATCTTGTAACTTTGACTTACAGTAATAATTCTGAAATAAAACAAAAGAATAACTCATATAGTTTTTCCCAACAAGTGTTTAATGCACCTTTCGTCACATGGTGCACATTCAACCAATAGGAGAGTTCATTCCATAATTTAACAGCTTGTTTAGAGTAATAAAAGCTACAACTGCTTCAGTCCTGTACATCAAATTGGGTAGATCAATTGGTAGTGGAGACACATATTCAAGATCCATTATAAAACCCCCTAGTACTAGTGAGAGTGCACAATCTTGTTGCCAAAATAAAATTCACTGATCCATCTTGCAATTGAGAAAAGTGCCTTTATACACCATATCCAAATATGCAACTACTGTTATGCTTACTTTAGTGATAAAGAATGGCCTGTAAACTTGCTGTAAGAATATCACACAAAAAGAAATTTAATTTTGGGGGTTTGAAGATTGTATAAATTGATAGCGATTTTCTGACCTGATACAGATATAATGTGTGTTAACTTTTCCATTTAGAAGAAATGTTGACTCATCACTAAACATAATACTATCAAGGATGTCAACATCTTTATGCAGAAACATTCGATTTTAAGTTGGCTTGTACAGAGTAGTAGGTACAAACTCTGTAAACTGTTAGGACAAGTACCTAAGCATTTCCTTTAAACATTCCACTTTGGTATTGCTAGGTCATGGCCTTTCTGCAGATTTTTTAGGACTATGCATGAAAGATTCTCTGATATGTTCAATATTTTTATCAAACTCTTTTGATCATGGTGTTCTCTTCCCTTTACACATACAGCTGATTGTTTTAAATTGATTATGCCATTTACAAATGTTATTGTCACTTGGAGGATCAAGTGACAAATTTTTATTGAATAGACTTAAGTTTCCTGTGCAACAAGCCTTTTTTATGTCGATTAATAAGTGTCAAGTGCAAACTTTTGAATTGGTTGGTATTGATTTGAGAAGAAAATTTTTGGGTATGGACAGTT
>JAAAKQ030509783.1:0-19217 GCA_010016005.3 Zanna intricata
CTTGAAACAAAACTTAATGTTAATGCGTTGTTCAAGATCCATGTTTCACGACAGACACTGCAAACACGACCTCACTACAGCAGCTATAGAAGCAGACTAACAAGCCGGAATGTGTAAAAAAAAGTGAAGAAAGACATTTTGAATAGCTATTGTTGGTATTTATTTACTTTAATAATTATTCTTGCTGTAAATCAAACCCTAAAATTTACCTCTTACTTAAATTTCAAGAATTCCATACAATTTCATTTTACCCATGGAATAGAAATCAGGATAAAATTTTTTACAAGCTGTAACTCAAAAATGAGGTATTGTTTAGCATTTAGAAGCATGTTTATATAACATTTTTTCTTAATTTTCACTTGTCCTGAAAGTTTTTCGATTTCTTTGCAAGTCATCTGCATGGATATATAACTCAATTCCCTTACTGTATCATTGCAGTAATATGCAAATAGATTTCTCAGTTGAGAATTTTTTTTTAAATTGCATAAAATTCTCAAGAGAAAATCTAATTGTGCTGTGAATCTACATACTAAATTATTTTGAGATAAACAACATTTCAGTAATTTTGTTCTTTAGTGTTAAGTTCTTGAATGCTGTTCTAAACAATTTTAAGAAAACATTTACATTTTTTATACAAGTCTGTACCATCAAACATTTCATTATGAAATGAGCTTGCACAAAAAAGCAATAAAACAATAAAAAAACACAAAGCAATAAAAGTAATCTTAACTTTTTGTAAAAACGAAGTAATCTTTCTCTAAAATATAAAGAGAAAAAAAATTAAAATAATAATTGTTAAAAAGAAACAAGGAAATGCCCTTACTTTGTGTGGCCTTCTAGTGTCTTGATAGGTGTAGTAGCAAATCTTAAGTCCCACAGCTGTACAACTGGATTTGAATCATCTTCAGATGCAAGACATAACTGAGTAGCAACAGCAGGATGCCACTCAACAGCTTTCCATCTTACCTAACCACATGCATTGTAACTGGTAACTAAAACCATTGCATTACAAAATTGTCTTTTTATCAATAATTATTTAATGATCATAAATGAAAAAGGCTAAGTCAAACTTGCTAATATAATATTTAGACTAAACTTAATTTTTTAATTAGAATGAAAACTGAGTTCTCTTATTTATATTACTAACAGATTGTTAGCAGTGAATAATATAGCAGAAAAATTGTAAGACATAAGATGATTTACTTACACCTGATGCACAGCAGCGAACAAATACACTACCACTATCTCTATCAAAGGCCAGAGATCACAAAAATCAACTTAGTATTTGGTACCATTTAAAAAATTTCACAATTGTCTTAAATAACTAACAGGGCAAATTAAAAGGATACAAACCTCTAAACATATTAAACAGCCTTAGAATATTATTCCTGTTCTTGTCTCATAAAGAAATGAACCTCCTTTCCCAACTATAATTGCTGGAATGTATATGAAAAGGTGTAGATTTACCAACAATCTAACAATGAATACCGACTGAATACCTTTTTAAATTGCTTTCAATGAATACCCAGTGAGAACACTCATTCAAAGACAAGTTGAAAAGACAAGCATGTCTACAGTTTTTGTATATTTGATTCTCAATATTTTTTTCAAAATGCAGAAAATTCCCAACTTTTTTTACTTTTTTATATCCCTTTGAAGCTTGTATTACATGAACTACAGTTCCATAAGCAGTATTCTTCATATTACGAAAATATTAATGAATTCCTGTGATTTCAAATTTATTAGTTGTGATTAGAAAACTGGAAGTAAATGAACCTTTAATAGGAAAACACTTTCTATGACACAATCATACAAGGTACGTCTTTTGCAGCCACTGGCATATGGGAAAGTTATATTGTACTTATTACGTAAGTGAAGCTGCCAGTCTTTGCTGCTAAATAAGTATTAATGTTTTATTAGAAAAGGATAAATTTTTAAACAAGTTAGCTTAATTGTTGTACTTTGAATTCTATTTCATATCTTGAAAAAATTTATAGATTAATTAAATTAATAAAATAAAAAATTTGTTGTATAAAATTTATAGATTACACACATTTTAAGTACATTACTTTTAATAATGAGGTTTCTTTGTTTCTTAACAATCAAAGCCAATTACATTATTCTAAGCTAGCATTTCCTGTGATAATTCAACTATGTTTATGATAATACACAACTCACAATTCAACAAATTTTTTTGATAATTACAAAAAGGCCATATTGAGAAACCATACAGTTTCTTTTTTGTATATTAAATCATTTGTACAATTTGAAAAAAATCACAAAAACTGCAGCAAATTTTTAATTAAAATATCTACCTTAAAAGATTAAAAATATTATTAATAAATTTTTTATTACAAAAAATATTATGAAAAATATAAGGGAAGTACACAAAAAAACTTACTCAATTCTAATGTCAATCTTTGCCCAAAACATTTAATTACCTTTTGACATATTTTTATTTAATACCAAAACCTTCTTCAAAGTTTTTTCTACAGTAACTGACTGAAAGTTTGCCTTAAGGAAATGTATAAAAAAAATCAATATTAATAATTACAAAGCAGCAGAAAACAACCAATATCCATGGAGAACCTCCATACATGCAAGTGTAGTTGCAAAAGGATTAAAAACAATGGGATAAAGTGAACTTGTATTTTGTAGTGTCATCACTGAAATTTCAAAAGACATTAAACAAATGAACATATTAAATTTAATAATCATTATGATTAATAACATAGAACATACAATTACAATTATTATATACAAAAATTGTATAATAAAATATGAACATTCATAAAACATTGTACCTAGGGAGGATCATCTGTGCCCATACCAAGCATGTTCCCAGTGGCAGATAGGGAAAGGCTCTTTAGATGTGCACAGTTGGTGGGAAATAAAATATCACCCTCGGATGAACATAGAAATAAGAATCCAACTATGTCTGTTCCTGGATCGAGCAGCAGTTGGTCAGTGTCTGTTTCCCATGTTACAGATAAATGGCTTGAGCCTCAAAGGCTTACAACCTTGGTTGTATCTCTGTAATTTCTCTGGAAGTTACCAAAAAATATTAACATTCATGAATATATGTGATGTTAATAGCAATATTATCCCAGGTGATACCCAATCCAGGTGGAACCTGCATTTTAAAAGCAGGAAAATTAAAACACCAAACAGACACTCTAAAAACTCAAAATATCATGATCACAGCTCTACAAGAAACACAAACACAGTTTACGGATGAAAATGTTTTTGACTCAAAAGTTTCAGAATTTATGAAGATGCAAGAATAATAAAGAACATGTCACATCTGGGTACTTGTTTCATCATAAAAAAAAATATTCCATAGTCTATTTTAAACTTTGAATCGTGTAACAAAGGACTTTTCCTATTCACATTTAAAAGCACAAATAAAATTTATAAGAAAGATAATGCACCTGCACCTACTACTAAAGAAAAAATAGAACTATTTTGGAATTAAACTAAATGAAATTTTGCAAAGCATTCCAGATAAACATAACAGAGTACTCTTGGCTCTTGGAGATTTTAATACACAGGTTAGAAAGGAGAGGAAATTTAAGAAAGTAGAGGGAGAATACTCAGTGCCCAAAAGAACCAATAAGAATGGAGGAAGATTAATAAAAATTTGCAATCACATAATTTGATTTAAAAATCCACTGTTTTTAAGAACCTGCCATACAAACAGAAAATTTGTATCTTGACAAATTCCCACTTCGGAGAATTTCAACTTGATCATGGTAGCTACAAAAAGAGTTTGGCAAAAATAAGTTGAAAATAAAAAGTATTAAAAAGTACTAATTTAGATTGAGATCACTACTTACGGAAATAAAATTTAAAATAATTCCCATAGTTGGAAATCCGAAACAAAAAAGGACTCTAAAAAGATTGATGAAGCTGTACAACAAATTAAACAATTAGAAAAACAAGCTGCAATAATGGGATTAAAAATCACATTTGAGAAAATAAAAATTCTGACTAATGATAAAAACTGCCCAAATTTCCTTAGTACTTAATTTAATTTAACTTAAATAATAAAAAATAAAGTAGGTGGATAATTTTAAATGTATCAGAGAATGGATCAACTGAAATTCTTTAGATCTAGAGCTAATAGAGTGAACAAAGATTCATGCAAGTTCATGAAGATCTAAAAGAACTGAAGAAATTTTAAGAGAAAGAGAAATTTTATAAAGATTAAAAGATGAAAATAAAGATTCCTAGAAGTACAAAAACTGAAGAATAGAGCAGAACTTTCTGAAGAACAAAGGAAAGAGAAGTCAGAAAGACTTAAGAGGTACTGGAAGAGAGAAAAACAGAAAAAACCGTAAATAAATAAATGATTTAACATGTTCCAAGACGGAAACTACTTAAGAAAAAAAAACATTGTAATTGAGAATCCGTAAACAAAATAAATTATGTTAACAACTTACTCTTGATGTATTATCACTTAATTTGATGATAGGTTCATTTTTCCTCAAATCAAATATCACACATCTTGCTGCAAAAGTTGAAGCAAGGATATGCTGCACTGAAATAGACAAACATCATATCATGAGACAACATGATCATATGACAACAAATAAAAATTATTTTCTCTATATTGACAAAATAATCCAATCGTTGAATTTATTAATGAATATACCACTTGCATTATTTGGAAAAATTTGAGTTAGAAGCTTTCTAGTTAGTCATTCCAGTTGTGTTAACGATAAAATATTTAAATTCAAATAATGATCACATACTTAAGATAGAAATCCTCTGTTAAATGGAATCTTTATATATATATAAGCGACCAAAACACGGTAATTAGAAAAAGGAAAATACTACATTTTAAAGATTAACTCACTCCAGTACTGCAAAGTAAAATTTACATATATGTTCACAATACAATTCAAAATTTCAAAACAGAAAATAATCTGGAATAAAATGACAAATTATTAAAAGAATATATTTTAACGTAATAATAGAATTCAATAGCAACTTAAATCGTGAAAATTGATTACTGGAAATTTATAAAGTTTCACTCATCTAATTACTGGGTTTTGGTGGTTTATATTTCATAAAATATTAAACTTTATTAATACTCATACAGTGGTCAAAATGTTAAAGAATTATTTGAATTTAAAAAAAAAAAAAGAAAGTATAAAGGCTACTATATAGTGAGTCAAAGGTATGGAAACCTCTCAACAACTTTAAAACCAATCCAAAAAAAAAATACTGTAACTTTCAGAATAAGGGATTGGTCAACTACTTCGTCTTTTGATGAGAAATAGAATTTCCCTGCCCCATATAGAATTTTTTTCATGCCCCTTCTTGGGGCATGGCCAAGGAGTTGTAACTCAAATATTTTAAACGGTAACACACTTTGTAAGAGATGTCATTTTAAAGGTCACTAAGATAAGAAAAACAGTATAAATAAAAATTTGGTACAATGTCTGTACCCAAAATGACATTGGGATAAAGTTTGGATTTCTAAATGTAGTAATTCAAATAACAAAATTAAATAAAAAGAAATTTATTTTTTAATGTAGAAATTGTTTTTGGTACAATTTAATGTAAAAATAAAAGAGATATTGTCACCTAATCATGCTGATCAACTGATCATTGATAGTTACTTACCATGGGTTGCAAAAATGAAGCTTACTTCAATGTTGTGAAATATTACACTTAGAATGTTTCATAACTATACTGTTAGTTTTTTGAGAATTTATTGTGATCGGTTGGCTAACTGATTTTGTCTACATTCCACATTTGTAAGACACTTTTGTTATTTATAACTTGTTTACCTTTCTTGCAATTATTTTTTACTGAATTAATTTTTTTTTGCGCTACCTGCTAACAATGCTATCAACATGTCATTTAGTCAACAGGAGAGGATCATACTTTTAATAATGTGGGGCTTTGGTGAACAATGAAGTTTGTAAACTGCTCAATGTAACATTTAATAATTGTAATCCTATTTCAAAAGTTATAATTCAAAAATCATTTAATGATTTGAAGAAATGAAGAGCATTAATAATAGGGGAAAACCAGGGAAGCCTAAATCCACAATATATGTTATGAAATAAATTGTTACAATTTATTGAGAATCCTCATTCCTCAATTTGAACAGCAGCATGAAAACATGGTTAGCTAAATTTCAGTGATCTGAAAATTAAAAAGTACAAATTACAAAATTCTTCAAAATTTATCTGATGCAAAAACTTAATGAAGAACACTAAGATCAAAGACTTGAATTCTGTGAAATTATATGAAAAAAATTTTTGCAGATCGTAATTTAAAACAACATAATTTTTAGTGATGATCTTTTTTTAAATGGCAATGTAAAATGCCAAAATTATTGATACTGGACTGGATATTAATCCACATTGGTATTGTGAGGCGCATACACAGTATCCATCAAAGTAAATGTACAGGCAAGTGTGGTTGGTGGATGAATGACAAGACCTTTGTTTATTAATGGAAATTTAAATGCAGTGAAATAGAAGTTTTGCTACTTGACCACATCATTCCAAACATTCAAAATGTTGTAGGCCCCAACTTCTAAAACATTTGGTTTTAACAAAATGGTGCTCCGCCTCATCCTGGTCTTCAAGTACTTGAAATTTTAAATGAATTTTTTCCTGGAAGATGGATTGGCCAAAACAGTCAAATAGAATGGCCAGCAAGATCACACAACTTGCCAGGATTGATTATTTTCTACGGAGCCACTTTAAAATACTGTTTATCATAATAAGCCCCAAGGTATTGATAATTTACAAAATAGAATTTGGGAAGGGAAGCAGCACAAAATATAACTAGGGAATCACTGAACAATGCAGTATCATCCTTTTACAACAAATTGGAACATTGTCAACATCAGATGTTTTGAACATTTTTCAACACTTTGAACATTAAAATGAAATGTAAGTAAAAAGCAAACGTTATATGCTTAATAATTTCTTCTTTTTTTTTTTTTAAATAAATTTATTTGATGATATCCATTTAATCATATTTTTATAAATTTATTTATTTATGATTTTAGTTCCTTAAATTATCGACGTAATTTTTTTTTCAAAATCCAAACTTTATTCCATTGCCATTTTGAGTGCATGCATTGTACCAACTTTTTATTTATACAATTTTTCTAATTTTAAAACTTTTAAAATGACATATCACATAAGAGTTGTTACCAATTAAAATAACTGAGTTAACCCCTGGGCCACTCCCCAAGAAGGTGTTGAAATTCTATTTCTTGTAAAAGGTTAAGTAGTCAACCGAGTTACCTTATTCTGAAAGTTATGGTATTCTATCTGGAATGGTTTTAAAGTTGTTGAGGGGTTTCCATACATCTGACTTGCTCTGCATATATTAGGCGCATGTAACATACCAGATGCACTAGTGGTAATTATTTTATTTTGTTAATTTTTTGGTATAATTATTAATATAATTTTAATTTACTCTTAATGAAATCTAATGTTGATTTATATTAGTTTAAAATAATAATAAACATTTTGTGGAGAATATTTATGAAGCAATATAGGGAGAGAACCAAAAGAATAAGCCAAAATAGATATAGGGCTGGAAAACCTCTTTGCTTAACAGATTTAGGTACTTTCTGATTAAAAAATGGCCACCTAGTTTCAGAAGGATGAATGATGGTTTTTAAAAAAAATCAACATGTTCAAACAGTATAGGCCTTTATTTATATCATACAAAATTTTAAAAACTACTTTTGTGCTTGAACAGAATCCCAAAAATTAACAATATTGCCGAGGAGCTCATTGAATATGTTGCCGCCAGCTGCTGATCGCCACATGTAATCAGCAAGATATGAATCTAAATAATGGCGAGCAGTGCCCCTATGTTTTTTGTTTGCGGTTTTGTTTTTTAACCTTAACTAAACCTTGTAACTTGAGTAACTTAATCTAGACTGCAATAAGGGCCAATCTATTAAGAAAAGTATTCTCTTCAATATAGATAGCAAACTAACCTAATTTTACAGTCATAACAAGCTGTGTTGAGATGGCCTCTGTTTCATCAGAAAGTACCAAAATTTATCAATTAAAAATATAAAATTGTTTAGTTACAGTATAAAAGACTTACATGGAGCAACTACTTTTTCTTCTTCTATCACCAAACTTGCAACAGTACAATTTTAATATAATTACTTTTTTATGAGTTTGTAGAATAGCTATTATTATATATCTATATTCAGTAGTGAAAAAAAAACTATAAGAAATAGAATAAAAAACATGTCATAGAACCAGAATTTGAGCCCAAGCATTAAAAATCACAACACTAACAGCTCTGCTGATCTCAAAAAAAGATGTGGCATCAGACTACCAAAACAATCATTTTATGAGAGTAAATCTGAGAAAGCTTAAGCAGTCGTGAAACTATATACTAAAGGAACGTAAAATAAAAAGTCACTAAACTGTAGATTATGAAGTAGTAAGTTGATTAAATAAGGAATGAAAAAGAATGAGATACAAATTCAAAAAAATTATGGAGGATAAAAAATTAAGGCAAAATCAAGATTAAAATTTACAGATTAAGGATGAAGAGCTTTTAAATGTTTCTTATTCACATACAATTTTATAGAAAAAACTTAAAAATTAGATAGTACTAATACAGGTCAAAATTGAACTAATCTTCAAAATTGCTTAGTTATCTTCAGTTAGTATTTAGAATGGCTAATATACTAAGTGAGTGAGCTGCAAAAACTAAGGAAGTAAAGATAAGAAAAGTTAACAAGATGAAAAACTTATGAAGCTTACTTAAATTAAATCATCTTTTTTTGTTTAACAAACAAGTTAAAGTACACTTTAAAAAGATCATTAGAGCTCATTAGAAATACCTTGTTTATTCCATGCCACCCAAAGGACGTCTTCATTGGGCTGTAACTTAGCTCCTGGACTCATAGGAGTTGTTGTATTATTTAAATCCCAGATAAAAATTTCACTATCAGATGCACCAGTAGCCAATATATTTGTCTTAAAAAAAAAAAAATTGAGCCATTAATTTTGATAATAAAGACAACAAATTTAAAAAGCGAAATATCTAAGCCTAACCACACACAATCCACATTGGTAAACAGGTTACCAACATAGGGTTGGAAAACCTTGGTGGGATATTTAATATAATTTTGGAAAGTTTTTTCCAAGTTTTTTGAAAGGTCAACTTTCCAAAGTTGACCTTTCAACTTTCAACCCCTTCTTGGGGCATGGCCCAGGTGCCATGAAGGAGTGCCACAGGTGGCATCAAAAAGCCTAACTGGGACTCAATGCCAAAGTGCTTGACTTAGCAAAGTAGGCACCCCTAGCCACCTTGAGTTGCTATTCTATTTATCAGCATCAGAATTACTCAGCCATCCTCCATAGTGCTAAGAATCACATGAAGCCAGCAACTATATTCCCTTCCCTTTTGGTTTTCCAATTAATATATAATAATCACAAATTTATTACTGGTAAAGAAAGAAAAAAACAGCTAATAATAATAATATTATATTTAACCTTCAAACAGGTGAGTGTACTGCTGATGCACCAGCAGGCGCGCGTTATATTTTTTAGACCAACTGAGGAAAACTATATTCTATACAAAACATCAAATAATTTCATTTTGAAATTTATTTATGCAAATAATTAAGTTAATAATTTAAGTTTTTATTGAAATACTGAAAAATTTACAGAATTTTCAATCATATTAAATACAAAAAATATGTTTGGCATACTTACATTGATCACATTACTCAGATTATCACTTACCATACAACAGCATACAATTTGTATGCTAAATCTTTTTGCAGGTAAATAATCACATTTACATTTCATTGATGCAGAAGATCTATTCTTTTCAACAGCACAAAGGTGGCATACTCGTCGTTTTCTGAGTTGTTTTTGATGGAGTTCTTTTAGAACATTTTGTGCTAACCCTCAGAAATGTCATTTGCAAGTGAAAGAATTTTAGCTTGTTGTATGTTGTATTCATTTGTTAATAACAGCGATACATTTTTTAGGAAAATTCTTTATTTATTTTTGTCAACCAGTTTTTCGAAGCAGTACAATACATATGCATTTATCCCTGCTATATTAAAAATGCTGTAAAATGTAACACAAGGGCAGTGTTTTGTAATTCTTGATACCGAATAGGAGGCATAGAATTTGTCCACAGTATCCACACCACCTTTTATAGAATTATGGTTGATTATAATTTCTGGTTTATTATTTTCACCTATAAATTGCAGTGTCATGCAAGGTAGATAATAATATTACTGCATTATTTTTTACGAGTTACATGTGAAAGCAGTACTTTGGTAATAACCATACACTGAAGAACTAATTTCTTGGTTTTATTAACCATAAATTCTGACAGAATTTCTGTTTTGTTTTTTCATAGAGTTCCTAAAAGAGTTAAATTCTTCCGTCAGTAAATAATCTGCAAGCATAATAATTATCTGTTATAATATTCTGTTTTGTGTTTTCAATCAGTTAAACTAATCTTTTCACCACATCAATAGTCAAATTTGAAATGTTATATGGCTCATCTGGCCATCTTCTACAGTAGATTTCAATTTCATCATATAAAATGTTTTTGCATCACACAATATACACATTTTCATCCAGTACTTTGCAGGCTTATTAGGCAAATATTTTATCGATTGTCACATACTCGGTTAGTGAATAGCATGCTTTGCTGTTTCAGACAAATTGATCATAAAAAGTGCAAATCAGTACTAATTTATCAGTTTTACGACTTTCAAGTTGGGTCATTCTGTCACCAAAACGCAAACTACGAAATAAAATAAAAAAATCTTTTGTAACTCATGGTTGCACGACAAAGCTCGATTCCAGTTCCATCACTAACCCACAATTCAAGTACATTTGTTTGGTTACCTTTTTTGTCCCAAGTAAAAAAAGCAATCCAAAGAAAGCCATTAATTACTTCAGCCTGACTGGTATGCTTGAAATCTCTCTCCTGAGAATACTGTATTTCCTCTCTATGATAAGAAATGTACTGGTGTGTGTATTTAACAGCTTCATCTATCATTTCAATAGTCATATTTTTATAAAAGTTCACATTCATTTTCAACAGTCCTAACACTCTGTTTCAAACCTGGAAACACTTTCACTATAATTTTTTATTTAGTCTTTGAATGTTTAAATAATTCTGATTTTAGCCACATACTCATTTCATCTTTACAAAATAGAAAACATTGGTAGATAAATTTTGATATTCAGTAACAGAAACTTCTTGTTCCGATCCAGTAACATAAACGCTTTCCTGTATTTTTCTTCACTTACATTACTGTCACTATCACCTTCATTTTGTTCATCAGAAAGTTCTTGAAGAATATTCAAAATTTCATTCATATTCATTCTTTCTACAAATATTATTACAAAATTATATTCGCACATAATTAAACTATAAAGAAAATGAATGAAAATTGTTATAAAAATTTAATTTATTGGAAAAGAACATATATCAATGTTAACACAACCAAACTCACAGCACAAACTTTATTACAAAATAGACACGTATTCAATTAGTGTGTAATAAAATGTGACTGATGCATACAATGACATTAATGGTTACTAATGTCTACTGCTTAAAGAAATGGTACAAAAGAAATAACTAAACTGGTAACATCATCATGGGTGATGATTAATTGGTAATTAACAATAAATTTAAAATGTTGAAAATTTTGTGATGGCGTACTTGTTAAAGTAATCTTTTTTAAATTTACCTAAGCCAGCTTACTATTTATTATGATTCACATTTTGTAAATATTGATATGTACAGAATAGTTGATCAGTTTACTAATTTTTAACTAAATTTTTATAATAAAATAAAAAATAATAAATTTAGAGGAAGAATTTATTAATTAAGTTAATAAACATTAGTCGAACAATCAAGTAAGAATACTTTTAATGCTAAAAATTAACATAATAATTGAATACAATTTATGCAACCTATTGTTTATTTAATTTATTATTTATTAACTAAAAGGCACTACTAGAAAAAAAAACTATGAGAATAAGTCCTAAAAAAACAGTACCTTTCAGTAAATATTCCACTATGAATCAAGTAACTTTTTAAATACAAAAAAGAATATTGGGGTTTTAAAGCTACCTAATATCTCCTCTTACTGTAGTTTTCTTTACAAATGTTCAATGTCAACCTTCATCAAGCAAACAAATCCTACACGTAAGACATCCTACAAATAAGAGAGTTCATCCTGTACTTTAATTGTCATGATTTGAGTACTTGAAGCGACAACCGTTACAATCCTGTAACTCAAATTGGGTAGATCAGCAGGTAGTAGAAGCACACACAGAAGATCCTTTACAAAACTCCAAAGAAAAAGAATCAGATGAGGTCAGGTTGAATAACCTTCGGGATTGCAAACATGCTCAGTCATGTGGATGATGCCGACCTATCCGGCAATTAAAAAAATCTCCTTCAACCAATCCCATACAGAGTTATGCAAATGAGGAAGTGCACTATCTTGCTGCAAAATATAATTTCCTGGTTCGGATCTTGTGTTCAGGAAAGAGCCATGAGCCCCATATTTCAAAATAAGCATTTCCTGTTATGCTTACTTCACAGAAAAAGAACATTCCATAAACTTGCCATCAGAAGACATTTAATTTTGAAAATTCCCTTTTACATTACAACAGTCCGTGGGAATTTTCACAGGACTTTATGAGCATTAACTTTTGACGATAGATTGTCGTTAACATTGATGAAATTTTAACTCATAAATAAACACAATAAGATCAAAAAAGTTGCCCATTTTCATGCTGCAACATTTTGATTGGGAAGTTGGACCACAACATAGTTGGTAGGCTTCAAACTCTGTAACAGCTACAAATTGTATATGGATACATGTTTAAGCATTTTCCTTAAAACATTCCACATTGTCATCACTGGGCATTGTTAGTTATCAGCGAGCTTTTCTAATATATTTGTATTTAAACTATATGCAAGAAAATTCTCTGATATGTGCAATATTTTCTTCAGACATCTTTGGTCTTCCTGTATTATTCCCTTTACACACACATCCTTTAGTTTCAAACTGATCAACTAATCGACAAATGTTACTGTTCCTTGGAAGATCACAATGAAGCTTTCTATGAAACACATGCTGAACTGTAACAGACTTATATTTAGCAAAATGTAAAATACAAAAGGCTTTCTATTCAAGAGATGACACTTCACAGCAAATGATGGTATCAAGTGGAAAGATGGTTTATGTATATATACACGGCCACGTGCACAATTAAAATATTTCCTTTTATGCTCTTTATTTCTAGCCTTAAATCAGAACTACACACCTTATTTTTAGATGTTATAACAAATTAAACATTGATTTTTTTTATATAACTGATTGTTTTACTTAAGCAAAATTAACAGATGAACAGAGAATAGCTTGCTCCAAATGTAACCATAACCTCCCTGGTGCAAGTGATAGCATCTCAGCCTTTCATCTGAAAGTCCCGAATTCGAATCTCGATCAGGCTTGGCATTTTCACACGTTACAAATCATTCATCTCATCCTCTGAAGCAATACCTAACAGTGGTCCCAGAGGTTCTAAAATCACACACCCCTGTACCTGATATGGTACAGTGAACATGTTAAAGCATATGAAGAATAAAATTTTCTTCAAAATAATATGAAATGAACAGTATTATTTTTTCCATCATTTCAATGAACAACATACAGAGAAACACGTAATACAAGGGAATAATAGAAATATTTAAAACCAAACTGAATTATTTTAATGTAATAATAAATAATATATCATCTACTCTTTCAAAAATATACAAACCTGGTATGAATTAAAATCAATAGCCCTTACAGGCCCAGTATGACTATCCTTAGATACAATTAGGCTTTCTTCTCCTGCAAGAAGACGTGATGCACTGTAAATTTGCAAATTACCACCATCACAACCACCAACTATCACTCCATAAGGGTTGTCCCGATTAAATCCCCATCCTCCCCACACTATCCGGTGGAACCTACAAAAACCATAATAAAAATCATTCTATACTTCCAAGTACAATAGAAGTTACTTGTTACTTTAAAATCAATCTAATCACGGAATAGGAAACTTATTTTTTCTACCTTTGAAAAAGAAAATAGAAAAAAAAATAATTTTTAAAAATACGTGAGCAATGTAACAATTTCTTTAGTTGTAAAAAAATTATTGATATATGTATATGTATGTATGTATGTATATATATATAAATTATAATTAATAGTTTACTAAGGGTTCACTGAATGGCTCCAACATTCAATCTTCTAAAGCAAGTTTCACACTGTTTTTATGTCAATAAAAATAAGCAATCACTGAAAAATGCAAAAGAAACATATTATTTTCTCTTCCTTTTGGTTTAAGGCTAGTATTAGATATTTTTTTTGTCTTCAGTCATTTGATTGGTTTGATACAGCTCTCCAAGATTCCCTATTAATGCCAGTTGTTTCATTTCGCTACATCCTACATCCCTAAAATTTGTTTTACATATTCCAAATGTTGCCTGCCTGCACAATTTTTGCAATCTACCTATCCCTCCAATATCAAAGCAACTATTCCAGGATGGCTTAATATATGGCCTATAAGTCTGTCCCTTCTCTTAATTATATTTTTCTAAATGCTTTTTTCTTTATTCATCCATTTGCCGATATACCTCTTTATTTGTTTACTTACTTTATCCACCAATCTAACATTCTTCTATACCACCATTCAAAAGCTTCATAAAAAGCTTCTAATCTTTTCTTCTCAGGTAATCCAATCATCCAAGTTTCACTTCCATATAAAACTACACTCAAAATGTATACTTCCAAAAAATTTTTCCTAACATTTATATTAGTTTTTTGATGTAAGAAAATTATATTTCTGACTGAAAGCTCATTTCACCAGTGCTATTCAGCATTTTATATCACTTCTGCTTCGTCCCGCTTTAGTAATTCTACTTCCCAAATAACAAAATTCTTCTATCTCCATAGTTTTTTCTCTTCCTATTTTTTTATTCAGTGGTCCATCTATATTATTGGCACTACATTTCATTACTTTTTCTTGTTTTTGTTCATTTTCATAAGGTAGTTATTGCACAAGATTTCATCTATGCCATTTATTGTTTCTTCTAAATCTTTTTTACTCTCAGCTAGCATTACTATATCATCAGCAAATTGTAGTATCTATACACTAAAAATACTTCCCCATCCCTATACTTTTCCTGAAATGAAAATGGTCTTCTCTTAACATTTCTTCCTCTCTCCTCTCAATTCTTCTGTACAGAATTGTAGTTACGATTTTTGAAGCATGAGAAGTTAAGCTACTTGTTCTGTAATCTTTACATTTATCTACTCTGCTTTCTTCGGTATCATGGCAATAACATTATTTTTGAAGTCTGATGGAACTTCCCCTTTTTTATAAATACTACACACCAGTTTGTATAATCTATCTACCACTTCCTCACCTGCACAGTGCAATACATCTGCACAATGCAGGTATCCTTTCTATCCCAGAAGTCTTTCTGCCACTCAAATCTTTTAATGTTTTCTTAAAATCTCGGTATTGTATCTCCCTTTTCATCCTCTTCTTCCTCTACAACACCAGTTTCTAATTCATTTTCTCCTTATAACTCTTCAATATATTCCACCCAACTATCGACCTTTTCTTTTGTATTACAAATCGGTATACCATCTTTATGCAACACATTACTGGCTTTTAATTTATGTACCACAAAATTCTCCTTTACTTTACTGTATACTCTACTAGACTATTTTACCAATGATCATTTCTCTTTCTACTTCTGAACACTTTTCTTTAATCCATTCTTCTTCCACTAATTTGCACTTCCTGTATATGGTATTTCTTAACTGTCAATAGTTCCGCTTACCTTCTTCATCACTAGCATTCTTATATTTTCTCTCCATTCATCCATAAGCTGAACTATATCCTCCGATATCGAGGGTTTTCTACCAGTTCTCTTTGTTCTGCCTAAGTTCGCTTCTGCTGATTTAAGAATTTCCTTTTTAACATTCTCCTATTCTTCTTCTATATTTTCTACCTTATTGTTTTTATTTAGATCTCTTGTTTTTTTTGGGGGGTGGGGGGTGGGGAGGGCGAACAATGCTGAAGCGTTATTGCCTGGATTAAATAAAGATTTTTAATAAATAAATTTTAAAATAAAATTAAAACCTAAAACTAAATTAAAATAACAAATAAATAGGTAAAAAAATAAAGTGAAAAACTAGAAACTAATTGACTAAAAACTTACTACTAATATCACAGAACAAGGTAAAAAGCTAAAATTTAACAACTACATAAAAATTAAAATATTACCTAAAATCTAAAACTAAAAAAAAAAAAAAAAAGGATAAAACCACTAAAACTTAAAACTAATATCACAGAAATCTTATAACTATTATCACAGTTGGAAGTAAAATGTAGAAATAAAATAAAATAAAAATTTGTTTAAAATATAAAACTAAATAAAATATAAAAATTTGACAGAATCAGTGAAGGGTGTAAAGGGCCTCTTCACGGATAACAAAAGAAAACACTACTACATCTATGTTAAATATCATTAAACACATTTATTCTGCTTAGGAATACGAGTACCTGGTCTACCACTGGCTTATCATTGCCTAGGATGTGGCGAAAGTTAAGAGGTAATTTAAATTTGCGACATACGGCCGCATAACGTATGCAACCGAACAATTTGTGTCGAACAGTTAAGCGGCAGTCGCATCTTATGCAGAATGGAGGATTCTCTACTGACATCAGGTACCCATGTGTGGCTCTTGTATGTTCTACCCGCAATCGGCAAAGGACCACTTGCTCACGTTGAATGTTTATGTTTGAAGAGTCCCATGGCAACACAGTATCTTTTATATGTCATAGTTTATTATAGACTGTAGCCGTACAACCACATTGCCACTTAGCACGAAGAGCGAGTTTTGTATGATTAATAGTCGCATGTAGTAAAACGTGTAGTGAAAGAACACACGTTCATTTACCGGAATCCCCACATGGCTAGGAATCCAGCAGAAACTCACTCGTGTGTTGTGATGGTTCAACTCAGCATTTGCATTATATGTTTCTATGACGATAAGATGTGATCTCTTGTGATCCCAATTTATAATTCATTATCACTACATTATGGTTGCTATCAATGTCTGCTCCAGGAGAAGCTTTGCAGTTGGCAAGTTGATTTCTAAATCTTTGTTTAATCATGATAAAATCTATCTGATATCTTGCAGTATCACTTAGCTTTTTTAATTTGTACATTCTTTTACTATGAATTTTACACTGGGTGTTGGCAATTACTAAATTATATGGCGTCAAAACTCAATAATTCAGTCCACTCTTTCATTCCTTTTGTCCAGCCCATATTTACCTGCAATATTTCTTTCCTCTTCCAATGATTGCATTCCAAACTCCAACTACTATTAAATTTTCACCTCCTTTTATGTGTTTAATTGTTTCGTCAATTTCTTTATATACAAACTCTACCTCATCGTCATTATGGGCACTTGTGGGCATATAGACATTAACAATTGTTGTTGGCTTAAGTTTTGATTTTATACTTATAATGATTCTATCACTATATATTTTGAAATACTCTACACTCTTCCCTATCTTCTTGTTTATTACAAAACTTACTTCTGCCTGCTCTTCATTTGAAGCCGAGTTAATTATTCTAGAATCACCTGACCAAAAGTCATTTTCCTCTTCCCACTGAATCTTGCTAATTCCTTATTTAATTTATCCATTTCCCTCTTTAAATTTTCTAACCTACCAATCTTTTTTAGACTTCTAACATTCCATGCTCAGACTCTTAGAATGTTTTTTTTTTAATTTTCTGGTGATCCCTTTCTTAGTAGTTCCCACCTGGAGATCTGAAGAGGGGACTAGTTTACCTCTGAAAGTGTTTACCAAGTAAGGTGACTCCATCTTTGTTACATGAAAATGTAGAGAGCTACAATTTTTGGAAAAAAAAAACAGCTGTAGTTTTCCACTGCTTTCAGCTGAGCAGTCTCAAGAAGATTAAGTGATGTTGATATGGCCGTTTAAGTCCTCTTGAACTACGTCCCTAACAACTACTGAAAGAGTTGCTGTCCTCTTTCAGGAATCATTCCTTAGTCTGGCTCTCAAAAGAAACCTCTCCAATATGGTTGCACCTTCAGTCCAACTACTCTGAATCACTGAGCACACAAGCCCCCTCACCATCGGCAAGGTCTTGTGATTCATAGAGGAAAAACAACTTCCTATTAATTCTAACTCTGTGAGGGTAAATCAAATATAAATGGGTTTTTTGTTCCTGAGTATCTACGGTTGGTAGGACTGGGCTTGTGCTTCTAGTATGCTAGGATGGGGGGTCATTAGAAACGGAGAGAGCAACAGAAATTTTCTAGAGATTGACTGCACAGTTCAAGGACCAAACATTGTCAAGAACTTGTGTGTATGTCTGGCACAAAGAGTTCAAGGACGAGAATAAGTTGAAAATCAGGATCACCATCCTCAGACCAACATTACAGACAAAAACATTCAGGCGGTTCGAGACATTATTGGAGGCAATCAATGGGTCAGAGTATTCAAAATTGCAGAAAAGATAGGAATAAGTTATGGGAACTGTCAAGTGGTCATTACAAACTACCTACAGTTCCATAAAGTGTCGCCTTTTGACTGCAGATCAGAAATTGAGACATTTGGAGATCTGTCAGGGGCTTACAACAAAGTTTGTGAAAGAAAGTGATGCATTTTTGAGTTGGATTGTCACCTGCGACAAAACATGGGTCCTACACTCCTTGGTCAAAATAATTCAATATGAAGTGGCGGTGAAAAGGTGAGGCAGCCCCAGGGAAAGCCAAGGACTCGGATTGTAAGCTGGCAAGGTTCTTTCAACCATTTTTTTTCAGCGAGGCATTTTGTTCATCAACTATTTGCATGAGCGACGCAAAATCAATGCTGATTTACTACTGCGAGCTGGTGAACAAGGTTAGGGCTGAATATTGCAGCAAAAGACGAGACCAACTGATTCAAGAGGGCATCACCTTTCATGACAACAGAGGCCCCATACTGCAGCTCTATTTTTTTTTTTTTTTTTTTTTTTTTTTTTGGGAAAAAAAAATTTATTTTTTTCATCCCCCCAAAAAAAAAAAAAAAAAAAAAAAAACAAAAAAAAAACGGAAAGGCACACGCCCCAACCCC
>JAAAKQ030509794.1:0-18600 GCA_010016005.3 Zanna intricata
AGGAAAGATGACTGATTTTATACTCACGAAACTATGAATGTGATCAGTGAACGGATGCATGAATTAACTAGTATGGTGTACCGACTACCTTCTGTTTTAAATTTACAGTGCTAACATCACTGACTACTCATAATAACCAAAACTTTAAAAATACATTTTGAACTTTGGTCGTGAAAGGAGAAATGGACCAACGTGTAAACATTAAGTTTTGTTTTACATCGGGTAAAAGTGCTACAAACACTTATAAGATGATACAAACTGTCTATGGTAGTGAATCAATGAGTCATAAAAACTTTTTAAGTGGTATGCAAGGTTTTGTGATGGTAGAGAGAGCACTGAAGATGATTCACATCCAGGAGCATCATCGACAGTTTGAGTAGAAGAAAATGTTAAAAAGTGGCTGAAATTCTTCAGAATGATTATTCTGCATCTATCAAGTTATTGAGGAGATCATTGGAATTCCTTAAACAACTGTGCATCACATTCTAACTGAAAATTTGAGCAAAAAGGATATCTGTTGTCGCTTTGTGCCCCATTCGTACGCTATCAAATCTGCAAAATGGAATACTGCAGAGACATGAAAGGAAATGCTGCTAGGGACACAGACATCAAGTCTTGCATTGTAACAGGTGATGAAACATGATGTTTTCGGTACAAGCCATTTACAAAGCGCCAAAGCTTGGAATGGAAGGGTCCAGAATCTCCAACACTGAAAAAAGTGCGAATGCAAAAAAGCCATGTCAAGGACACTGTTCATTATTTTCTTAGATTCAAATGCAATTATTCAGAAAATATTCGCTGTAGAAGGTCAAATGGTGAATGCAGATTACTACTTGGGTGTTTTAAATAGTTTTTATTCATAAAGAATTTGCTCCAAAATGTGATGAATGCAGATTACTAGTTGGGTGTTTTAAATTGTTTATGAAAGAGGATTGTTCAGGTTCGACCTGAATACTGGAATCAAGCAACATGGTGTTTGTTGCATGACAATGCATCAATGCTCAAAACAAAATCGTATGCGACTTCTTGGCTCAAAAATATATTGTGGTGATTGAACATCCTCCTTATTCAACTGGTTTGTCTCGTGCGACTTCTGATTATTTCCAAAACTGAAATTGATAAATAAAAAGAAAGCGTTTTGAACGATTTCAATTGTCCAGAGGGCTACGACCATGGTACTACAGGTAATTTCAAAGGCTGAGTATCAGAATTGTTTTGAATAATTTTTCCAACGGTTTCAGTTTTGTATTGATTCACAAGGGGCCTACTTTGAATAAAAAGTCATATAAACTAAAAATAAACATCTTGTGTTTTATTTCACATTAGTCACCTTTCCTATGGGATGGAGTATGTATATAAAAGTTAATTAAATGTCAACATAATCTAAACGTACTATAATTATATAAAAAGAATACAAACAAAAATTTTATATACAATTTTAACAGAGTAATGTAGAATATATTTAAAAATGTTCTAATATTATATTGATGTTACTGTTAAAACTTATATTACAGCATAATAATAAAAATAGGGCATAAAAAAGTTTTGTTCAATTTTTTTATAAATTTATAACATAAACAGTTAAAAACATACATTTAGAATAAAAATATTCAATTTTAAATATAAAATGTGTATATATTAATATATACATAAGCAATTATTAACAAAAGGCAATCTAGGTAAGTTGTTATAGTTATCACATAGAAGTTGACAAAGAGAATATGGCAACAATTTTCTACCTATGTACAAGAAAATTAATACATCATTCATGCATGTTAATAAGCCAGAATCATTACATACATTAGTTACATGTACTTTACTTTTCAACGGCACTGGAATGGATTAAATGAAGTGAAATCTTGTATAGTTTCAGGTCGGAACATTCCTGAGATCTATGGTTAATTAAAACCCAACCACCAAAGAAAATTAGTATATACACTAGTATTCAAATCCGTATAAAAGTAACAGTCTTTACTAAATTTGAACCTTAGAACTCTCAACTTCAAAATCAGCTGATTTGCGATGATGAGTTCACGACCCAGTGGTTAATATACGAGTACAACAACTTGGTAATAGATTTCAATGATGTTATTAAAAAATTGTTATGAATGTTATTCAAAATTACAAGTAAAGTTATTTTTCAACTGGTGTCACAAACAATATATTTTATACTTTTTATTTCATCTAAATGTTTCACAAATGTAAATCTATATGTATGTGCATAAATAAATTAATTCTAAAATATAGATAATACTATAATTAATGGAGACATATATAGTTTCACAAATTTTTAAAAAAATTACTTCATAATTATAAAGTAATTTTTTTTTTTTAAATCTGTCTTACATTGCAAGACAGATTTCCATATGGACATGAGCAAACTTACAATGTACAACAAAACATCTTTAATTACAGCATAACAAGGCATACACTAATTAAATTTAAAAAAATTGAAATTTGCAAGGAGTTATGCATGTATAATTAGCTTTCTGAAAGAACTATATAATCATTAAGCACTAAACAGTAAAACTACATTTAACAATATCAATTCATTAAAAAAAACTTTTTTAATTAAAACATATTGGAAAAGAAATTTCTTTTAATCACAGTTAATAATTACATAAATATCTAAGTATATTGTGACAAACAATGAGTCTCTCTCTATTATTTATCATTAATAATGAAACAAATTTTTTTAAAAATTCATCTTTTAAATGAATTGATTTGATTAATTTAATGTAACACACTAATTATTTTTTCTTTACATGCAAGTAATTAATATCCACTAAAATTGAAAAAAAATAAAAATATAATCACTTTCTTAAATTTACTTAAAATAGTTTTAATATTATTACTGCCTATAATTAAAAGAATTTTCTAATATTCTTAAAACAATAATCATAACATTTAATTTATTAATTTTCAAAGTTAAACTATTAAATTTTTTTTAAATTAACACCTTCTACAAACGTTTTAGAATGAGAAATTAACATACTTCATGATTAAACTTATAACTAAACAAGACAATAATTGTTAATAATTTATATGACTTCACAGTACTTAATAAGCAAGAAAATGTTATCATCTTTCTTATTATAAAATCCTGATATTTCATTAAAAAAAAAAAAACACACATTAAAAGTACCTAGTTTGATTATTAAATAGTATTAATATCTGTCGTAACTCATTATTTTTCAAAATTTGTAAAAATTTTTTTTTAAAGTTTCAAACATTTTATTATTTTTTATAAATGTCAAACTGAAAAGAATATGAAAAATTTTCTGACAGCCCTACTATTTATTTTCATGACCAATTATTTGGCTGTTTTTTCTGACTGTTTATATGAATATATACATTCACACAAAATTAGTGGAAAAATTACTATTATTTCATTGTTACAACCACACATTTTGAATTAAATTTACTCAAATCAACCTCACTGCTAAGCAAGTAATTGAAATAAAAAACTTTGACCATGTTTTAAATAACTGGCCATAATTTGAATTAATATGTAATTTTAGTTATGAAATAAAAAAACAATTACAAAGATTCAGTTAAAATATAAATAGGCTGTTGATATTTTTTTTATAAAAAAAAAAGTTTAAAAATTTTTCCTTTGTCATGTACAATAACTAGCTTCTTTATTGCTATTAAAAACAAGTTATATTTACAACTCTGATAAAGTAGACTGGAATAATATGTTCAGCATTTTTTTTAAATTTAGGAATCAAATATAGAGATAGAAGAATAATTGCTAACATTTACAGGAACCAATCTGCAACAGTACTAATCGAAGAACATAAGAAAGAAATTGTAATAAAAAAGGGAGACCAACAAGGACGTTCCCTATTCCCATTAGTTTTTAATTTTTACATAGAATTAGTGGTTAATGATGTTAAAGAACAATTTATATCTGCAGTAACAGTGCAAGGTGAAAAGATGAAGATGCTACGATTTGCTGATGATATAGTAATTCTAGACAAGAGTGAAAAAGATTTAGAAGAAATTTTAAATAGCACAGATGAAGTCCTATGCAAGAACTACCAGAAAAAATAAAGATGAACAAAATGAAAGTAATGAAATGTAGTAGAAATAATGTACATGGATCGCTGAATATAGAAATAGGAAGAGAAAAGATTATGGAAGTAGAAGAATTTTGTTATTTCAGAAATAGAATCACTAGAGATGGACCAAGCAGGAGTGATATAAAATGCCAAATGAGCTTTCAATCAGAATATAATTTGCTAACATCAAAAATGAATTTAAACGTCATGAAAACATTTTTGAAAGTATACGTTTGATGTGTAGCTTTATATGGAAGTGAAACTTGAACGGTCAAAATACCTGAGAAGAGAAGATTAGAAGCTTTTAAAAATGCGGTGCTGTAGGAGAATGTTAAAAATCAAATGAGCGGATAAAGTGACAAATGAACAGTTATGGTAAATCGATGAAAAAAGAAGCATTTGGAAAAATATAGTTAAGACAGACTTATTGGCCACATATTAAAGCATCCTGGAATCTCTTTGATATTGGAGGGGCAGGTAGATGGGAAAAATGTGTAGACAGGCAATGTTTGGAATATGTAAAACAAACTGTTAGGATGTAGGATGTATACCAAAATTAAATGACTGGCACTAGATAGGGAATCTTGGAGAGCTGCATCAAACCAGTCAAATGACCAAAGACAAAAAAAAATATTTATAACTTCTAATTTTACTTGCTACAGTTTGACTGTTTAAAAAAAAATTAAAAATATTTATTTACTTGATACATGTCTTAAGATTAACACCTGTTAATAATGGCAGAAATTATAATTATTAAAAATATTAATGATGTTGAAATTGAAGATTGTTTTATAAAATAAAAATTGTAAAATTTTAAATTATTCACCAATAAACCATTAATTCTTTGCAGTAAATAAAAATGCACCTCTTATATAGTAAATGACTTCATTTTCCTTATACTTGCAGCAGATGAAATCATGTGCACATGGTATAGAATAAAAAGTGTATTACTTAATTCTGTATACAGTTGCTGGTGCCTGCATACAAACCAAGTTCTTTTTACACAGTTATATGATTTGTTATTGCTGATGGCTTGATATGTATATATCAGTCTTACTATTACTAATAAGCGAGTTTTTGGCATGATGACTATTACACTAGTTGTCTCAAATAATCAATTTAACTTTTTTAAGTGCATAACCATATTATACAAGATGCGTTTTAATTCCATGCTGTATATATATCAATCTGGCTCACGAATCATTCCCAAGTCAGCCTTACTTCAGAAAATGAGGTAGAGAATGGTTTCCTGTTTTCTTCTTCACAATGATATTTTTCTATCTCAATGATAATATTTATTTACTATTTATGTTTTAATCTTTTGGCTCTTCTTTAGGAATTTTACTACCATAACGCCAAGTACAAAATAGTGCTTATGAACTTCAGAGAGGCAGTTTCATACATGTTAAAACTCAATATAGCAGTTATTTTAATAAAATGCTTCAGTGAAGAAAAGAATTATAAATTACATTTTAATACATTTAAGCACAAAGGCATATTCATAAAGTAAGGTGAAATGCTCGCTGTAATATGATTTTTGCGTGCAAAAAGATCTTCAGATGCTGAACTTCATCAGGAGTTGTACCTAGTGTATGGTTCTACAGCAATGAATTAAAGAAATGTTAGACAATGATGTCGAGACTATAAAAATGGCTGCACAAATGCGCATAATGAAGAGCGGAGTGGCAGGTCCAGTAAAACTGCCATGTGATTGGTGATTAACAATTAGTACTCTGGATGACAAATTTCTGCATGTTGGATGCAGCTCCACCTATACAACTGAAAATGCTCACCAACGAACACAAAGAGCAAAGAATACGCATTTACAAGCGTTTTTGGATCACTGTCAACAAGATGGAGATGATTTGTTTTCCTGCACTGTTACAGATGACAAGATGTGGAAAACCTACACCAATGTGGAATCAAAACAACAGTCAATGAAGTGGTGCCATTCAAGTTTCCGAAAACCAAAAACGTTTAAGCAATCTCTGTACTTGTGTTGAAAAATGTTGACTACTGTTTTTTGGGATGAAAAGGGTGTCATATTGGTAGATTTCATAGAACATGGATCAACAATTACAGCTGATGTATATTGCAAAACGCTCACCAAACTGAAACATGTGATCCAAAATCAATGATGTGGGAAACTAACATCTGGAGTAATCCTCCTTTACAACAACGCATGTCCATTGCCTTAAGCAAGGAGATTCAAAATTTTTATTGGGAACTTTTTGACTACCCTCTATATAGTCTCGACCTGGAAGCTAGCAACTACTTCCTCTTCTTGCATTTGAAAAAATGGCTTAGTGGGCAACAGTTTGAAAACAATGAGGAACTCAAGACTATTGTTGTCAATCAGTGAACTTTTATGCGTAGGTATTAAAGAAACTGATGCAGCATTACGAATAATGCTTAGAACTGAATGACGATTTGATGGTAGAGTGAAGTAGATATGTAGTAAACTAAAACTGTAAGTAAAAACCTTTTCTCATAAGTTAATTTGGTTTTAATAACCAAATGGCCCTTACTTTATAAATGCCTTTAAATTATCATAGACAGTCATAAAAAAAAAAAAAAACAAAACATGAATTTATATACATATATTTATATGATGTGTGTGTGTGTGTGTGTGTGGGGGGGGGAAATTAATTTTATATCACACAATTCAATTAAAATTTATGGTAATTTAAATACAATCTAAAAAAAAGAATTGTTAGTTTTTCAAATTTAAAAAATTAATTACAAATAATTCTGAGCAGCAGTCTCAATACAATTTAATTATTAATGCACTTGTATAAATGGAATAAATACAAAAAGTATTAAAATTTTACTTCAAGAGTATATCACTATGGCTACTTTGATAAATATCTGTTAATCACTAACAGATCAGTGGTTTAGATCCCATAGATTTACGTAGGCATAAAATTCTTATCTTATTACAATATGGGACATCAATAAGTTCTTTTGCCGGCTTCCGCGGCCGAGTGGTGGCATCTTTCATCTAGAGGTCCCGGGTTCAAATCTCGGTCAGGCATGGCATTTTTCACACACGCTACAATTCATTCATTTCATCCTCTGACGATATACCTTAACGGTGATTCCGGAGGTTAAACAAAAAAAAAAAAAAAATCAATAAGTTTTGATAGTTTGACAGCTATAAGAATAACTATATATTCTACTAACAGCTTTTTTATTAAACTAATTAAAATTATTTGCCTTACTAATATTATGAGTCACATTATTTATAGTTTGTAACTTATCATTAAATATGAAGTAGTGAATAGTATAAGAAAATCCTTAATGTTAGGAATGCTTGATAAGAGAAAGGGCATAATGAATAAAAAAAAACTTTATGGTGTAAACTCATTTTTATAGCTCAAATAGGTATAACTGTAAAGTAGCAGCAGTATGGTTCCTGAGGAGAGACATAAATATTGTTTAAGAGAGTATTTTAAAATAAATCAACAAGGAAAGATTACTTTTTTGTCACAGATTTGACATGCATAAAATTCAATATGTTCCCATCTTTCTACGATTTATCAGAGAACATTCAGCAGCAAGTGTTCAATCAGCCCAGATAGCCATCTATTAAACCTATATTTACTATTATTTTCCATATATTGTTTTCTTTTCTTCAGATATTATTTTTTTTAATGAAAGGAGCTTTAAATTTGTAATATAATATGATTAAATTGGAAAAGATTTGATTAAAACTCAAAAATGGATGTCTAAACAAAATAACAGAAGAAAAAAATAATATTACAAAAATTTTAATTTTATGTCCGGGCTGGAGTCTACACCTTAGAAATTAATTATGATTGTAACCTCATTACAAAACATAATAGAAATTTATTTTTAGGGACATTCATATATATATATACACACACAAGGTGCTACCCAAAAGTTCAGGGAATTTGAATTTTGCGCGTGAACCATTGGTGATACGACCTGCTACCGTTAGGTATGGCTAACAGTGCTCTTTGTGGAACAGTGTTCTAACAGCTGACAGTAAGAGGCTGCATTGTTGACCTTTATGCGGTTGTGTAACATTGTGTTTTACTGCTTCAGCAAAGTTGTAAATGGCAGATTTTAAAGAGTAAAGAACCTGCATCAAACTTAAAAAAACTGGTGCAGAAACCCATCGCATGCTTGTGGAAGCATTTGGTGACAATGCTATGAGTAAAAGTAAAACTTTTTTGTGGTACAAACAATTCAAAGATGGATGAAAAACAGTTAATGACGATGAACATTCAGGAAGACCATCAACAAGCGCAACACTGGAAAACATCACGAAAGTCTGAGAGGCTATTGTTGCAGATTGTAGACAAACAATCCACGATGTTTGTGCAATCATACAAATGTCAAATGGGTCCGTACAACGCATCTTGTCGGACAATTTGAACATGAGACGCATTGCTGCAAAATTCGTACAGAGACTGTTGAACAGCAACAAGAATCAAAATCTTCCAAAAGAGACAATAATGATTCCCACCCACCCTACTCGCTTTGCCCCGTACAATTATTTTCTCTTTCCGAAAATAAAATTTCAATTGAAAGGTCATTTTAATACAATTGCGGAGATTCAAGAAGAAACGCAGAACATGTTTCCAACACTTACATCTGCAGACTTCCAGGGATGCATGGAATCATGGGAAAAACGCTTGGATTGCTGTATTAATGCCCAAGGGGACTACTTTGAAGGAGACAGTGGAAATTAAAAATTATGGTAAGCTATTTTATTTTTATGGTAAAATTACCCAATCTTTTGGGTAGCACCTCGTATATCTATATATATATACTCAACATCTGAATGAAAGTTAACAGTAACCTCTCCATTCCATGAGCTGCTCCTTACCATTTTCTTCTTACCATTGCAATCTTGATTTGAATATATGTAATAAACTGAAAACGTACTAGGAAAAAATGCACTAAATTTAGACCTGACTGGAGCGAAATGAATGTCTGTAAGCCAATGGCAGAAGGTATTAATTTAGATATGCAAAGAGAGAACTTCTGATTTTTGAAGTACCTAACTATCTACACAAAAATTATGTCAATATTGATTATTTTTTGTTATTATTTATTCCACAAATATTTATTATTTTTTGAAAATAATAATATATACTATTATATATAATAATATATATTATATTAAGACATATTACTTATTTCCTTAAACTGTAACTGTTGGTTAAAAAAAATCTTGATCTACAGGTGCGGTTTAAAATTTGAAAGTATAATAAAGTGCATTCCAATTATCCTAACTCTTTTTATCAATACTTTTACAGTTCGTCAAATTCCAGGACACAAAGAACTGTTAAGGTAAGGTATAGGAAATGAAGGATAGTGAATTTATATTTTAAACAACGATGAAGGAATGCACTGACGCACGCCCTGCAGGGTGTGTCGGGCTCGAAGCCAGAACACTAGCCGTCCTGACCTAGCATAATAGCTAAATGGGCACTGGACATGGAGCTGTAGCGCGACCATGAAACAGCATTGCTCCCACTCCCTACTGGCTAAACCTCCCCCGCCATTTTCCAGGGGCAACTGGAACCACCTTTCGGCATCTCATCAGTCAGCCCTGAGTGTCATGGCAGCAGATTAACCTAACCTTTCTCGCTTGGGTTCCTGGGCTCATTGAGGCATGTCAACTCCCTGCTTGTGAAGTGCCAACATGTCCCTCCTTCAGGAGGCTACCGGTCCCGCCCTACTAGCCTAAACCTAAAGGGGTGGCATGCGCATTAAAAAATGCACGAGAGCCCCTCCTCCACCCGCTCACGACCACTCAAACCAAGAGGGGCCCGAGTGCGGAGGGTAGTGAATTGCTACTAATGAAGTGGTTTATAAAAATATTACAGAACCAATTATCAGTTTCATCAAACTGATTTTATTTATCATCATAAATGTAAAATTTCTCACTTTTCCACATTATAAGATTGTCAAAAAATCAATTATTAAAATAACTTGTAACCAGAGTGCTTCGTATGAAATCAACCAGAAAATATATTACAGAAATTAAAAAAGATGTAGAAGAGATTAGACTGAAAATTGAAGATGCAACGGATAAACTGAAAATTAGAGAAATTTTAACACCAAATATTTTACCATGTATAAAGTTCCAGAAATGTGAGTATTACAAATGAGCAAAGAACAAGATCCAAGAATATGAAGAAATATTGACAAAAACGAGCTAACAAAATCAGAAAACGGACCAAAAATAGACTAAAGTGATCCTATATGGTAAAAAAAAAGTAAATGATATTCCTAGAAAAATACTAAGGTTCTATTTCTTGTGTTAAATATTCTGGAGATAAAATGACTTCATAATTTAATCACTGGGGAAGCAACAGGAAAATTATCAAAAGCAAACACAAAAAGTATTATGGGTAGGGATATGGAATGTGAAAACTTGTTACAAACAGTTAAATTGGAGAACCTGAAAAGAGAGATAAAGTTAAATGACACTAATAAAATGGGTCTGACTGAGGTTAGATGGGAAGGGAAACGTGAAATGAGGAGTGGAGAAGTTACCATATATTATTCTGATATTAAGAAAGGAAAAGTGGAGTGGGAATTGCAGTGAAGAAAGGAAAAGTAGATCACAGAAAATAGTTTCATGAACATGTAGAATTATAACATTAAGAATAGCAACATTAACAAAATATCTAGTCATAGTTCAAGTACACATGAAAACATCAACATATGAGGATGAAGAAATTGAAAGGATGTATGAAAATGTAAAAACATTAATTGAAAAAGAACTAGATTGTTGCAAGAATAGTTATGGAAAAGAAGTTGGTAAACATAGTTCAGGGATTAGGAATGAATGATAAAACAGACTGGAGGAGTTTTGTTGGGAAGGGAAGTTTTTTGTAACCAATAGATTTAAGGTGATAAGAGAAGGTACATGTTGGTTATGCCAGATGAGAAGAGCTTGTATCGGATTGACCGCATATCAAAGTAATTATAGAAATTTGGTAGAGTTAATGGATTTCCTGGTGCAGATATAGAGAGTGACCACGTGTTAGTGAAATGAATATAATCCTATAAAAGTTAAGATTACAAAAAAAATTCATAAATGGAATGTAGATAAATTGCAGGAGGGAATAGATAGAAAAAAATTATATGGCAAGGCTATTACTAAGTGGAAAAAAGAAAATAAAGGAGCATTAGATAGCATAACTACAGATATTTGGGAAGTATCTTAAGTGATAATAGAAGAGATACAAAAATTAAGTCAAGAGTAGACAGCCATGGCAAAAGAGATCTTTAATAAGAAAAAACTGCTTTGTAGCAAAATAGACTTGGATCTAAAAAAAAGGTTGGTTAAGTTACATGAAGTGTGCTTTTATATGAATGTGAAGTGGACTTTGGGTAAGAGAGAAGGATAATATATGAAAATGTGGGTCTGGAGGAGAATGGAGAAGATTAAATGGGTAGAAAGAATAATGAGGTCGTATTTAAGATAAAGGAAAAAAGAATACTTGGAAATAATTAAAAGAAGAAAAGGCAACCTTATATTAAGAATAAGGTGTATTAACAATTGTGATTGAGGATGCTGAAACTGGGGAAAGGAGAAAAGGAAGACTCAAGATGTTAGGTGATATCAAAGACGGTAGTCACAAAAGAGCTGGCCTAGAACAAAATATCAGTAACTTGCCAAAGGACAGAATACCTCATGAAAATAAGTTTACCTTATTACATTTGATAGAAACAAGAATTGTTTGTGAAGAGATGTTTTGTTACTTTGTGATAGTTTTGGTGGCCTGGATAATTAATAAGTTCTGAAGTAAGAGACAGTAATGTATTTGAAAAAGGTGATGATGTTTTTTGGGTAAAGGTACTATTACACTGTTGTTAACCTTCAAGCACTCACGTAGGCAGCAGATTGGCCACCTTTTTAATATTTAAAAAAATTCTTTTTAGTAAGGAGTTTGTTTAATAAACCAGTTGAGCCATTAGGTATTTTCTAATGAACTCTTCGAAGACAAGGTCCTGTGTAATGCAGACTGTTTAATCTGAATGAGTGGCAAAAAAAAGGTAAATTACCAAGAGTCTGTGTGCAGCCAACTGCCACCTATGTGAGCCCTTGTGTTATAAAATGAGTGTTCTCTCTGACTAGTGGCTCATTTTCTACTGTGTGTCGTTAGCGTACGCACTATCAAACACACAGTAGAAGTTTGGGAGTCAACCAGACAGAACTTTGGTTTTTATAGTTACAGAGAAAAAAAGGTTGTGTTGGATCAGTCAACAGTGCACGATGCTGATGAAGTTGATGAGGAAACTAGAAAGCTGTTGCCTGTATGGATTATAATTCCACAAAAATGGGTATGGACACTGTTGTTCTAATGTGTTCCAGACTTTTGACTTCTAGAAGAACTCAGCGAAAGCCAAAGGCTATTTTCTTTGCTTATTACATATTGCCAAAATAAATTTGATGAAAATTTTTCATGCAATCAACCCTGATTAAAAATCTCTTAGAAGATACATATTCAACTTGAGGGTGAAACTAATTAAATGTAACTTGTAAGAAGGAGCAAAAATAGACTTCCAAAAGATATTCAGGTTTTCTTACAAAAGTAAAGAATGCAACCAGCAGAAACAAGTTTCAAGAACCTACAAAATTTGTTATATATGTGGATCGAAATAAACAATCGCATTAAATTAGCTTGTCATAACTGCCCAAGATGTATATGCAAAAAACACAGTGTAAAAAATTACTTGCTCAAATTATAAAATAGAGATGCAGGATAGTGATGTAAATATGGCTTAGTTCGGTGCAAGAAACTTTACAAAATTTTTTTTTTAATAAATAATTTTAATTGTCATTGTTTTATTTTTTATTATATTTTATGGCATTTAAATTTATGTAGCATTTTTATCTTTCATATACTCCCATCATTTCTGTCATTAATTTATTTATATTTTAAAGATTTTTATTTAAACTTTCATTATTCATGATGGAAAAAATGTGTAAAACATAAAATATAAGCAGCAGTAGGTGGGTAGCCAAACTACTGTCATGTGAGCACTTGTGTAACTCTCCAAGGGGCGAGCGCTTGAAGGTTAATCAAATATATTTATAACTGTAACTGCTGACACTACACTTTTATAATCTTATGACTTTTATACTTGTATATCGGTGAATGTAAAAAACATAACCAAAAACTTTGATTGTGAAGTTTTTAGCTTTTAAATAGTTCTAGGTAGCAGTGTAGAGTAGTATCAACAGCATTCATGAACAATGGTAAGATGTATATCTCAAGACATTTTTACCACTAAAAATAATCTGTAATGCAATGCACCACTTCAACTAATCTCTTTACTATTGTAAATAAACAATACTAGTGAAATTTAGCTCTCTCTAGAACTTCAGAATGTTATACTACTGAATTCTTCAGTAAAATTAATATTCTCTTTGTTAAATAAAGACTTAACTTCTCATTTTTATGCAGCTAAATAGTTAGTATAATATCTGAAATTTAAAAGTAATCTAATAAGAAACTCTTTGAAAACCAAAGCAATATGATGTTAGGCATTAACAAATTTATCATTTTAAACTGTTCTTTCATTTATGAAATAATAAACTTAGATATTCATAACTACAATCTCAGGATCTTCATATATTAATATGATACATATATTTATATATAATTCTCTCTGAATACTATAAAATTTATAGATATTATGACAATTTTATTTTATAAAATTATATTTCACACACGTTATTAGCTTACAAATCATTATAGTTTAAAATTCCACTTACTGGTTTAGTATACAAGAGGCACAAACAAGATTCTTCATTATTTTTTTGAATATTTTTTATACTTCATCCTACATCTTAATTGACATAAGTATCAATTAAATGGTCTCTGGGACTATCTGTAATGTTATGATAACATTTTCTAGTAGGAAATGGACAACTACTAATATATTTAGGTTCAGTGGGGGTAGTGAATGGGATTGTTCTTATTTAAAGAGATTTGAAAAACAAGAAGCTGTGGAATAAAAATGAACCTTTTACTTCAACAAAAACTTAATTTAAATATATGACTGATATATTTATAAAACAAGGACTTTTGTATGGTCAAAAATTATTAGCAAGACAAATAAGAAAAAAATAATGAAAACTTCTTAATAAAAAAAAAATTTTTTTTATCCAACATATCAGCAACAAGGATGTAACTTCTTAAGATTTTTTGGTTGTTTCAAACCATCATCAGATGATTAAAAATATTAAAATAAATAAAAAATTAAAATGAGCATACAATCATGACCGATTAGTATACAGTCAAGTCAACAGTATACTGAAGATAATATAGTGAATTCTGGTAGAATAAAATATAATTAAAGAAAACCATGTTATAAATATGATAATTTAGTTGTTTATGATTAATACCTCTTTATATTTGTATTTAGGACATGTTTAAACAATCTATCTTCTTTAAAAATTTTTTTGTTCATTAATTAAATTTTTATGATTACTATATATGTGAAATATTTCTAAATTATGTGTATTAAAATAATTATAGGATTATTTAATTTTTGGCAAAATTAGAATTTTCAGGTTTATTATTTTTAATACTATTAATGTGTTCTTTTGCGTGTATGGAAATTTATGGTCACTCATACCTATATATATATCATATCACAATCTTTACAACTTACGACTGTACACACCTTGTTTATTAAAATTAGAATCACTTTTATTTAATATTCTATTATAATTATTATTAATATATTATTTGTAGTATAAGCTGATGTTATGTTAAATTTCTTATAAATTTTTTTACTATATGGTATGTATTCATCTTTTATAAATATTTTTTCTGGTAATATTTTTATATTGTTTAAAGTATTAATTATTTATTCTTTAGTATAATTTATTTATTGTATTAGTATTATATCCATTTGTACGGACAATATTTTTAATTATTTCAATTTATTTACTGTTTAAGAAATTTATTCTCTTTAATGTAACGTGAACAATATCTGTTTCTTAATAAAATTTTTAAAAAATCTTAATATAGTCCTGTCAGTGCAGAGAACTGTTAGAACTTCATTCTTAGGTGTTTATTGTATTAATACCCACATCATTTTTTTAAAAATGAGTACAATTAAATCTGTTTTAACATTTTTATTAAAAAAAAAAAGAGCCAAAGTTAATTATAAATGGCAAATGTACCTTTTCATGACACATTTCTGTTACATAGAATGCTACTGAACATTATCATTGTCCTTAAACAGTTTATAAAGAATTGGTAAAAATATTAAAATGTAATGTAAACTAAGCCTCTCTAATAATTTAGGCATATGCGTATTCCACTGTCATTAATAAAAATTATACGTAAATATTACATAAAGCTACATTTTTTCTTTCTATTTTGACTTGTCATCTTACCAGGTCCAGACAGCAAACAAGTGCAGGACATAATTTTAACTAAATTAATGACTGAACTAATCTATCTTTTAAATAATAAGAGATGATCCTTGATTCCAATTTTACATTCTACATTGGTCTATATTTTTTTATTTTATTGATCATAGTGAGATTAGTTTTATCTATAATCATATTTGTCATCACACAGTACAGCTTAACACATTCGGCACCAATGATGGCTTCTTATTGTTCATTCTGCGGCCCACAGTCACCACATGTGCATTAACTGCAGTCATTATGTTGTAGATTGTTGTAGCAACTGGAACTTCATTCATATTCTTTATATTCTAGTGGCATGTCGTTCAATACATGAACAACATAAATTTGTGGTTGGTCTGTTTTTTTTTTAATTATTTATTATGGCAGATAATGAAGTAAATATCTTCACAATCAAATAGCCAATGACTAAACGTAAAAAAAGTAATGTCCGAGTTTGAATTAAAAATTTTTTTGAGAACGATAATAGTGATGAAGATTTTTATATAATAATGTCATACTATGGGTGGGGAGATGATAAAGACTACGATTGTGAAACTGGAAAAGATGATGAAGAAAGTGTGACACTTATTACAGAAAAAAATTTCTATGATGATAGTTTTGAAAACTTAGCTGACCAACAAAACAATGACAGACTCCTGTTGCTAAAAACACCAAACACCTATACATTTTTGTTCTAATATTTTATGGGAATCAGTTTTGCCAAATTTGAGAAATATCCCATTTATTTTCATTAGAATGGTTTTACTTTTTTTCTGTCTAGACTCTGGAATCACTGTAATGTATTACTTCAGAGAATGGGAATGAGAATGATATGTATAAATGTAAATGAAGTGTAATCTTGTAGTCTCAGATCAATCATTCCTGAGATGTGTGGTTAATTGAAAGCCAACCACTAAAGAACACTGGTATTCCCTATCTAGTATTCAAATCTGTATAAAAGTAACATTAGAATGGTTAAATTTATTTTTTTTAAATTTTTCTATGAAATCTGTTTGTAATTGGGATTTGTAGAATCTTGAACGTAATGTATAAATAATAAAAGTAATTATAAGTATTTATAATTAAATGTATTTTTGATTTTTTTTTTTTTTTGCGACAGTATTCCACAGTTTGTCTGTATAATAATTATATACTAAAAGTAAAAGTGTTTGTTTTATGTGTACATAGGTTATAATAACAAATAAAAATGTAAACAGCTTTGACTATTTGTAATAAGTAGAAATATGGTAATAATAAAGAATAAGTATTTGTATCGCCGACCGAGAATATCTCATTTCATTTTAAACCAAATGAATATATATATATTTTTTACAGAAATATATATACTTATTAGACATAAATTAAAAAAATTGTGATAAAAAATCAGTTTGGATTTTTTAAAATGATTTCAAAGTATTCAAACCGGCACACAAAGTGTTGAATAATATCTAATAAATTTCAGGAATTTTTTTTTTTAATTTTAATAGCATAAAAGATTCCCTCAATTTCGTCAACTTATTACTTTGATAACTGCCCTTGAGTCTTTCCCTGTTGAGATCTGCAATCTTTTTGCAAATGCTACTATCCCTGTTCTCTTTGTGAATTTTTTTTCTGATTTATTGATTATATCTCATCCTTGTTTTGTTGTAGGTTTGTTTTTCCTATTACTATTATTGTCATATTGCATTATTTTTTTTTTAATTGCTGTATGCTGTTGATAAAAATATAAATAATTAATCTCCTAAATTATTATAAAAAGTAGTTTTGGTCTTATTATTCTTTATTTATTTAATCTTTTTTTTTTTTACAACAAAATACAAATTAATTGGTATTCTAATTCTTTCAATAGTTCAGAATATACAACACAGAAAAAGACAAATGCATACTTAACTTTTATTATGATCTCCTCTAAATTTGTTCCTGCAATGTGAAATCGTTTGTATTTACAACATATCTTAAATCTGCCTGCTTTTTAGAATTCATTTAAGTAGGTTTTGTGTTATGCAATGAACTATATGCAAATTTCTTGTTAAAATACTTGTAAATATTCCTGTTACAAACTTTTAATAATACTAGTAGTCTTTCCTGGTAATTATATAATCACATTATTATGTAGAAATTTGATTAAATTTTGGTTAGCATGTTTTACAATTTTCCAAAAAAACTGAACAATTAATCATTAATAATAAAAAAATCTTCTGAACTTAAGGGTAATATTGTAGATTATTATTATTTAGTAGTATTATTTGTTGGAAAATAGTTATTTTATGAATTTTTTTGTTAATCTACAAAACAAATTTAAAGAACTTTTGTCAAAAATGAACTTCCTAAATAGTATTTATTTTGTCAAGATGACAGAAGAATGCTAACATTTAGGCAGGGAAGAAATTTATTAAGAAACTAATTCACTTATGTAACTCATGATATGTAATCAGTCAACAGAAGTGAATATTTGTGATTTTGTTGCTACATAAAGCAAACTTAATACACATTTCTGTTTATAGTTTACATTAATTAAAGTAAAGAATATGATCAAAATTAATAGTTTTTATACAAAGAAATAGAGTAAAACAGTCACAAGAAAAAAACTATACACATTACTATGCACACTAATTGAGTTAACTATGAAACAAAAAACACATGCAACTCTAGTACACAAATGATGGGAAAGCACACAATTCAAAAGGTTAAAACAATATGCTTTAAATTCAATTCAAAAAGTTACAAAAAATAATCTTTAAAAATCTGCACCATGTTAAATAAGAGTAAAAAAAAAAATCCATCTCATGAAATCCACATATAACAATATAAACATTATATAAATTTTTATTTAAACAAGGATATGTTCAAAGCAGGCTATTTCTGATAGAGAAGTTCATTATCAACCAAAAAAAACACCACATAGATCTGGCTTTGTTCATTTTTATAGTCTGAAACCCTCAATTATGAATCTAACACGAATAAAATCCACTAGCAAAACATTTAACTATTTCATAAAATGGATAAACGACCATGAATCATACATCTTTTATAAGAAATTTTAACACATTTAACTGCTATGCATGCATTTATCCGTGTAATATACAAACTTATCTTATGCATATTAGATGAAAC
>JAAAKQ030509794.1:18700-39728 GCA_010016005.3 Zanna intricata
TAGCCGTATTCAATAAACTGGTTCTTATAGATTATAGGGCTGACTGGGAACTGTTCACTGCTTATTATTGGTATTTTCCTATAGAAATTAATGTTATTAATAAAACAAATCAGTATATCTACAATTGTTCCTAATTTGATTTGGTTTAACAAAGAAGATAAGCTAAATAATTTTATTTTTAATATAGATTAAAAGCTGAATTTGATTCAGCTTTTCCTTAAATTAAAAGGGAGAACAAATTTATATGGCATTGTTCTACAAGATATAACGCTAAGTTAACAACAATAAAACGACACAAACAGAATGAATTAAAGCAGTTTCTTGGTTTTACAATTTGGATCAAGCCTGAGAAAAAAAAATTTACAATAACCAATTAAAGAATCATTTAATGAGTGTATTCATTATCCGCTAAATAATAATCACTATTTCCATACAAATTCCAAAAGGTATATCTGAATCATTAAGTTTGTTAATTTTTACGGTAATAAAAAAATGTATAGTTTTAAAGAATGAACTAAACTATTAATTATAAATAAAAGTTTTTAAGAGGTGGGGGATATGAAAACATGATTCCTATGAAGAGTAATTTTTGTCATGCTGTGCTTAATAGAAGAATACAACTAACGTTTAAAATTATATAAACTTTAAAAAATCAAAAGTGTTAATAACTTTGAAGTAAACAGATATATCAAATTGAAGTTATCAAACTGATAAATAAAATTCATCTGATTGAGATTATGACTTTAAGTTTAAGAAGATAAAATGCAATACATACACTCTAAGGCCTTAATCTAATCGTGAAAATATAATAAAAAATATTTTATAAAATAATCAAGATTATTGGAAATGAGATATCTTATTTACCATTAAAAAAAAAGGGGGAAAAAACAATAAAACTGCAGGCCAAACTTGAAGAAATCCAAGCAAATAAAGACCTTGTAGTCATGAGGGTTACTGGCAGATTTACACATGGTTATCAGGATGACTCCATTTCACTGAGGGAAGTAATCATAGATGAGATCTCAAGAATTATGATGAGGTGTCGTAATTGAAAACTGGCATATTGCTGATCCCCTAGGATAGCTATATTTAAACGTGATCTCCAATACAGGAGGAGGATAGCACAGACTAATTGTAACAACAGTGCAGAGTCTGATGAGGCAATGAATGCTTATGTAGTTGCTAGAAAATTCTCAATTATGAAGTTAAAAATCCTAAAAAGTCCAAATGGAAGAGTCTCTACAAGGAGTTTGACAATGAACCTTGGGGATAGGCTTACAAAATAGTAATGAAGTTTCTACACAGATGCCTTCTAGTGTTTACCGAGAAGACAGCAAGAACGTTAGATAGATTTTTTTTTTGTGTTTGTTGATAATCCTGTTAACTTTGAACCAAAGAGGTTCACCTTGGATGAAATTACATGCACTATCAATGGCTTACTAAACAAGAGCAGCCCAGGACCAGATGGTATTCCTGCTTCAGTTACAAAGGATTAATTAAACATATGCCTGATAAAACATTGCAAATGTTCAACGACCAGTTAAAGAATGGCTTGTTTCCTAATTGCTAGAAGGAAGCACGACTCATTTTTATAAAAAGGGTGGAGTTCAAAATACTGAGGTTGCTTATAAACCTTTATGCCAGCTAAATACTATAGTAAAGGCTGTAGAGAGGGCAATTTTATTAGGATAGTAGAGGAACTTAACATCAGTGGTGGCATACATAAAAACCAATTTGGTTTTACCAAAGACAAATCTGCAATAGGTGGTGGACTTTGTTGTCAATTGGGTTGCAGGTATCCACAGGGGTATGTGGAGAGTGTCTTCCCCTACGGGGGTTGGGATGAGGGGTATGTGGAGAACGAGAAGCATTTTAGCACTAGTTTTATTGGATTTCCAAAACACCTTTGAATCTGGCACTAGATGCTTTGAAAGAGAGGGATAAGCATTTACCTGTTGAGGAAGTTAATACCTGTGGGACAGATGGGCATACATGGAAAAACCCTGGGTGACAGATTAAACTATCAATTGTTTAGGGGGGAGGATCCTTAAAGGTCAATCCTGGGCTCCTTCCTTCAGGTAGCGATGTTCGATGACTCAGGCTCCAGCTCCCTGAGTCGGGTCTCAGCAACAGCGTATGCCAATGATTTGGCTGTTATATGATTGGCAGCATGAATGAAATTGAGGTAACTGGGAGAGGTAATGAGGCCCTAACTACTATCTCGGCTTGGTTAGATGCACATGGCCTTGCTTTGTCGCCTGCTAAATGTCAATTAATTTAATGGCTGGAAAAAGAAAATTGTCACCAATCTGACTGAGAGCAGGGGATTACCAAATACAGGAGGTGCAAACTGTGAAATATTTAGGTGTAGTGTTAAAACAAATTCAATTGATTTAGTGCACACGTCTTTCAAGTTTGTCAGAGATCAAAGAGGATTTTACAGACTTATGACCTCACAACCTGCCCCAGGAGATTCTAGGAGACGCATCATAACGTCTACAGTAATCTCCATATTGCTTTACGCATCATCAGTTTGGGGAGGAATGGTGATGATAAAATGTAACCGTATATGGCTGAAAAGTCTTTGCAGGAAATCCCTTCTGGGGGTGATTGAAGTCTTTTGAACCACTTCTTATGAGGCCTGTTTGTGTTTTAGCAAGGATTCCCTCAACTTACCTGATAATAAAAGAGAAGAAGCTAAGGAATGATGGCATTGATAAAATGGAGGCACAAGCCAGCATCATGGAGTAGTGGAATGACAGGAAGGACAGGAGAAGAAACTGCAGCTTGTATAAAAAGGCTAATATCTGATCTTTTGATATGGACCAGAAGAACTCATGGTGACGTGGGCTTTCAGTTGTCAAAAATACTAATGGAACTTGGGAACTTCAACTCATATTTGTGCCAAATTGGCAAGAGAAACATATTTGTGTGCATTTACTACAATGATGACAACACGGCTCAACACAACTGCTTAGTTTGCCCCTAATAGGCTGAAATTAGAGAGAATGCTGGATATGGAGAACTAAGTCCTATGAGCTAATCAGATTCATGCTGAAATCATCCAACTGGCGCAAGGTTAAAGGTCTGGCTGGAAACATTTTGAATATCAAGGGTGTTGACGAGAGAAGACTATTAAATGTGTTGCATGGAATATTAAACCTCTATTCCATGCAGGTCAGCTGGGAGGGTCGGCATGCTGAGTTGTGCCGATTCCAATGATCAACTGAGGAATCCACAAGCTACAATATAGCAATGGTTAATGTTCTAGCACAAAAAAGTAGAAAGAAAATGTGTACAACAATTTTATAGAGTGATCTGAAGCAAGCCATTTAACATTATTTGAGTCATGTAACTGCTACATATGAAATGTGTTTATAAAAATATTAGTGATAATAGAAAAATAAATTATTTTAGATTATATTACTTAAAAAGGATAAGGCAAACAACATGTCACAGTACATATGTAACTTTCAAACAGGGAAAAAGAATTGTAATTGTATTAAATATAATTATTTTAAAAAATTATAAAACTGACCAACAATTACTTTTTTTAAAAAAGGATCATTATTTATTTACGGCAACTAATCAAGTGATCTTTCTGTTAAGAAAATAAACATATACTGAATTAATCTTTGTTTTTCATCATGAACTAATGAAAGAAAGGGCTAATGTATGTGAAAGAGGAAAAGACTTGTATATCATATGGATTTATAATTACAAAAAAATTTTATTGAAAATTGTTAAATAATAAAAAAAAAATCTGACAAGAATTAAGTTTTCATAAGGTATGCCTAGCAGTTAAAAGTATTAAAAAATAAAATGCAAGGAGGATTAAGCATAACAATAATTAATATATTTCTACATAGAAAAAATTGAACAGATAATACAAACAAAAAGTTTCAATTATTTAAATTTAATTCATCTCTTTCTATTTTGTTTCAATTATAAAATTACAATTAATCTTCAAATTTAAATAAAAAAAAAGAAATTAACCCATTACAACGAATAAATCTGATTGATAAGTAATTGATTTTTATGCTCCACACACATATTTACATCAAGACAGTGATAACATGAGTACAATATTAAATTAGAAAACAAAAGAACACACTTTTATTTACAATAAAATCCATGAGAGCTAATAGTAAACTAATTTTAAAAAAATTAAATCGATCACCCACAATATAAATTTTTTACTAAATCTTCATGTACTAATTAATGAATATGTTAATATATTTTATAGCAGTCAACAATAAAAAAAAAATTAATCTAAAAACAACACAACAAAATTACTGTTAAAACAATTTGATAATTTCATTATCTTCAATTAACATAGCACAATAGTCCAATGAAAATATGACAACTACATAGTTAATATACCTCCTTTTCTCCTCATTTTATAAAATGCAATATCTTTACAAACTAAAGTTCCAATTGATAAACTGATTTCTGAAGAATAATATAAAACTAATAAAATACTATAACAATAATACAATAAATAATGCGCACTATTATTAATTGATTGCAACTGAAAAATTTAATTGATAACAACTAGACTAGAGTACTACTATAATACAATAAAGTAAAAAAAGAATATTGATACATAACAGATATTTAAATATCAATTTTTTTTTTTTTTTTTTTAATATAAACAGATGTCTAGTTTCTTCTGAAAAATTCTAACTCATCAAGCTTATTTATTGTGATATACAATATTACAAATTATTTTTCAAATATTATAGATTTAATTATTAACCACACCTGAAAAACAGAAATATTATGAAACCTAAATAAAAAAATAATTAACAACTAGACTAGGCCAGTTAAAAATTACATTCAATTTAAGTGATGAAAACTGCTCTTAAAAACTAATATTCTATAAGTAATATATGATCAATCTTATTTCAATCGACTGTGATATTATATTTAGCCTACAATACTGTATAAATACTAAACGATAACCTTTTGAAAATATTTGTAAGATGTAGTTTTTTTTGTTGAAGAAGGGGAAAAATAGTGTTTACTTGTAAATACAGCTGCCTCTTCTGGATTAGTTTATAGCTAAGAAAATACAATTTTTAGGTATTAAAAGAACACAAACAGATATTGCAATCGCATAAGTAATTTACAAATCAAAATATGTAGAAAGTTAAAACATAATGACAACATAAGCTGCCTATCAATTTGTAAATGACAATGATAGTTATAAAATTATAACAATTCTGAAATGATTATAAATCATTTGTTCATTTGTAATCAATATGACTACATTCATTAGAAAATGACAGTTACTAAATAACTGCATACAACATAATTTCTTTGTGTGCAAAGCAATTATAATATATATTGCACCAGTGTGGGCAGGTAGGATGAAATTCTGTAGTTACTGGATGGTTTCACAGGAGGCAGTCTTGGTGATTGTGACAGTAAGACCAGTTGATATTCTAACTCTTGAGACAGGAGCAGTATGTTTTCTAGGAAGTTCAGCAAGTTGACTTCCGAAAAGTTTCAGGAACATAAGCAATAATATGATATATGGCAACCAGTTAGGATGAGGCTATTGATAGGCGAATGGGAATACACACACAATCTCTTCCCAGACATTAGAAGCTTATGGGGGCGCCTCATGTGTTTTCCCTAACAAGTACGTTACTAACTTTCTTACCGGTCATGGGGCCTTCAGGAGTAGACTAGCTGGGTTTGGTCTTTGGCTGTAGTGTAGGGTGTAGGATGATATCAACAGTGTGTTGTATTAGTGTGCCACATATGATCTGGAGTGCATCTCAGTAATTTGTCGATTTGGTACTGTTGGAGCAACACCTGACATCAATCAAAATTGGAAGAACCGGGCTGAATGGTTAGTAGTTGCACAATTTCTGCATTACTTGGCTAGGAAACGGATTGTGGAGGGAATCTAAGATGTTGCTTGGTCTTGTTCCGGCCAACTTTGTTTTGTTAGTATTATTTTTGTGTTTTTGTTTTGGTATTTTTTGTGTTTGTGTTGCATGTGAACTCACTTTACTTTTCAGGTGGGTAATTTAGTTCCTTCAATGACTATAGTTTTCACTTCAGTCTTGCTTGAGACTAGAGATGTGTTTTGTTACTTTTACTACAGTTACACTCACGGGAATATTGCTTGTGGCATCCTGGGCTGAGGTGACTGAAAGATGTCTTATGCTAAAGTTTAAAAGATGATCTCCAGTAAAGCCCATCAGGACTAGGTATGGAGGGGTGGTTAGAGGATGTCTTCCCCAAGGAGATCTAGGATTGTGAATGTTTGTAGTCAGCACAAACTAAGTACACTATCTTGAATTTAAGTTTTCAAAATATCATGAAATTATTTACATAATTTAGAAAAGAAATAGTGTCTTAGGTGATATAAAATGTGTACTTAAAAACATTACCAATAAATAAGTATTTGTATCAGAAGAGTTACAAATCAACAATCAATAAATAAAAAAAAAAAGCTTGCAATAGAAAAATTAGCATTATTCTCTAGTACAAAATTTGTTAATTAAAAAAGTCAGGAGATATTTGTAGCATATAATGTTAGTTATGACGATAGATTTCTCTGCAATAACTATATAGCTCTTTTATACGTGGCTACAGTGCACTAATACTTTGTTATAGTTATGTAATATGTTACAGTTTACACATTGAAGTCCAGGCATTTATTAACATCTAAGCATTACAAGCATTTATTTACTAATGTTAGTGTTTCACAAAGCTCTCATGCCAGTCTTTTTAAGTGCATATATAAAACTTTGTATTTATAAATAAGTGCAGATGTGTGATAAACAGTACATTGGGTGCCAATAATTATTTAATTATCATAAAAGGAAATATTTTGTGTAATGCTAAAGATACATATTACAATACTAAAGATGACTGAATATACTAAAATAAATAAAACTATCAACAAATTTTTTTTTATTTTATAAATTAATAAACAAATTACTTTAATAAAGAAATATTGAAATTGTTTATTAGAAGATAAGTTTAGTAATTTAAAATGAAAAAAGAACTTTTACCATAATTAATTTTTTTAACTTGTTCATAAATTCTATGATTAAAAAAAATTAGCAAAATAATAAGCTGTAAGAGTTAAACTGGCCTACAATTTATGTAATATAAAATCATGTTAATCAGGCAATACTATTATGACTATGAGCTGTAATAATTTTCTATCAAACGTTCTTTTTTAATTCTTAACCACACACACATGAACACAAACACAACACACACCACTGGTAAAAAAATATTATGACAATAATATTACGATAACTGGAAATTTAATTTTAAAGTAGACTGACTTATGTCACACCTGTCTGAGAAATTAATCAATTCAATGTAAGTGCTAACTTCTCAATTATAATTTTATCAAAATTATAATTAACCTATAATCAGGAGACATTTACAATGTCAGGACATAAGTCAACATAACTTTAAACATATTATGACCATAGTTATATAATTTACGTAACACTTTAGACACAGACAATGAAGTTTTAGTCTTAATAAAATTAAAAAACATATTTTTGTGTCCTGATGATGGATTGGTTATGTTCCGAAAAAGTTTGGACTAAATTTATAAAACTGCTGGTAAGCGGATTTAATTATCAAATCATTATCCTCAATTACCATGCTTATTATTATAATATACCTAAAAATATAACGGAATACTACCAAGCATATAAATTTTATGATTTAATTAAATTTTTAAAGTAAATGTAGTTAAACGACGTTGTAAATAATAAATTAGATGTCTAATTTATTATTACATTACATTATTTGAGACTTTAACGATATGTGCTACCATAAAATATTTTAACCGAAATATTAATTGTACAAACCGTTTTATTCCTCCAAAATGTTTTTAAAAGAAGTAAAATTCATACGAATTAAGAGTGAATTAATTTTTGTTAAAAAAAAGCAACTTTTAATTGGGTGCATATAACTGAATTCTTTTAATAAAATAATGGGCCTGCAATGTTAAATAGGTTATTGTGACATTATAATAACTAACATTTAAGGTAAATAGAATAAATTTACTTAAAACACCAAATTGATATTTTTCGACAACCTGTCTAAAGATAGCTAATTTTAAACATCTATAAATTCATTTATTCGATCGAACTGATTATCACAAACCAAAAGTAATTTTTAAAAATCTGCTCAATTAAGAAAATAAGCGTGACGAGTTAGTCTCACCTTAACACTTAGCATGTAACAAGCGCTTGTTAAATAAATTAATAAATAACATACAAATAAATTTGAAAAAAATATAATCTGATATCTACAACTTTGATACCGTAACATGAATACGGCTGTAGTATAATTCTGGTTGGCAATTTCCTAGATAATAAACTGAACCCCTTTACTGTAAGGAAGTAAAAATAATAAAAACATTATGTTCATTTTTTTTTAAATGAAGTCTTCTTTAAAAAAAAAAAAATACTGTGAAACATAATAACATTGCAATTTAACAACAATATTTACAGTTAATTGTTATTATAAACTAGAACCAGGGAAAATTAAATACCTAAAATTATATGGTTGTCATTTGACGTTCATGACTTTCAAAGTTCAAAATATATAAAATTTTTTTTAATTTTTGCTAATTCTGTATTCTTAAAATTATAATTCAAGTTCTTACGGGATATTACTAATAAGGCCAACTGAAATTTTGCATTGCGCAATAAATAAAAATTGTTTATCACCTGTTAAAGTCATTCAGATCATATTTTACTTCCTAGGTTTCAAGTTCAATAAATGTTTTTCTTTTTTCAAAATTAACAGGGACGGAATTATAAAACAAATGATACATCAAAGAGATTTTAATTCTACTACTTTAGTGAAAATGTTTAATTAATTTATCAGAAGTGTTCACTTTCACCAATATATGATTTTGTAGTAGCCGATAGGAAATATGCACCATAATGGATTTTATAATAACTATACATCTTTGCTACTATACACGCAAATTAATTGATTTCCATTAAAAAAAAAAAAATATATATATATATATATTAAATAAAATAAAAATATATGTATATATTTATTAGGAATGCAACCACTTAATTAATTAACCTTTTAAATATAATTTATTAAATTCTATGGATTAAAAGTCAGATAAGTTTAAGAATAATGTAAAAAAAAAAATAAAAAATATATATATGCAATTAAGACATCAACCATGTAAAATTAATTTAAGTGTACTAAATAAAATATTTCCAAAAGTTATAAGAATAACATTTTTTTTTTAGTTACTTAAAGGGAGACTTCATTCAACCAATGATCAATAAATTTAATTAAAAATATTAGACGTCAAAAGTTAACGCATTAAGAAATAGCTACATTGATATTTAAATTATTTTTCATTAGTTAAGCATTTCCTGTTGAGTTTCGGTACAAGAATGTGGATTAAAGGTTAATATTTATAAATTACTACACACTGATATGTCTCGTGAAACTGTTTAAGACCCTGCTAAGGTATTTGATGCTGATTTTCATCAGATATTTATTCCAAGAACCGCAATACTATAATAGTGGAAGTAAAGCATTTGGTAGCCTAATTTGTAACTTAAAAAAAAAAGATAACAAAGTGGCAACAATGTATGACTTATTGCATTCGATTACAAAAAATTACCGTATTATTGAGTATAAAGTTATGTTACAATTTATATAATTTAAATACGAAAATGAATCAAATATAGACAGGATTTTTGTTCCTGAGCGTCTATGGTTGGTAGGACTGGTCCTGTGCTTCTACTATGCTTGGGTGGGTTTATTGGAATGGGGAAAGTCGGCCATTCCACATTTCCAACCAATTCATCAGTAACGCTCACAATATCGGAGCAACAGATGCACCCCTCAACTGCGCAACACATAATTTTATAATTTCTTTTTCATAAAAGAGTTCAAGTGACAACAAATTTTCCAGAGACTGACTGCACAATTTAGAGACCAAACATTGTCAAGAGCAAGTATGTTTGCTAGGCATAAGAGTTCAAGGAAGGATGAGAATGAGTGGAAATTGGGAAAACGATCACCATCCTCGGATAGACAAAAACATTCATGAAAACAATCAATGGGTGAGAGTATCTGAAATTGCAGAAAAGTTCAGAACAGATTACGGGAGCTGTCAAGCTATCATCACAAATGACCTACAGTTCTGTAAAGTGTGGGCCAGGTGGGTTTCTCGCCTTTTGGCCGCAGATTATAAGTTGAAATGCTTGGAAGTCTTCAAGACTTCGCAAGCTCTGCAAAAGAAAGCGATGCACTTTTGAATCGGAGTGTCACCTGCGACAAAACATAGGTCCACCGCTACAGTCCCCAGTCAAAACAAGCAAGTATGGAGTGGTAAAGGAAAGGGGAAGCAGCCCCAGTGAAAGCCAAGACTTGATTGTCAACCAGTAAGATTCTTTTAAACATTTTTTTCGACCGGCAAGGAATTTTGCTTATCGATTTTTTGCATAACCGATGAACAATCGATGCAGCTTACTACTGTGAGCTATTGAATGAGGTGAGGGCATATTACCACAAAGACGAGACCAACTGATTCGAGAGGCCATCCTCCTCTATGACAATGCCAGGCCCCATTCTGCAGCTCTAATGGTTTCAAAACTAGAAGAAATGCATGGACTCGACATGTCATCCTCCCTACAGTTCAAACCTATCACCCTGTGATTTTATTTCAACTTGAAATAAGGAAGGTTTAAAAAACCTTATTTCTTGCTGGAAAAAATCTATTTCTAAAGTAAGAAACTGTGTACAAAAATTAATTAATTTATCTTTTATTTTTCAATAAATAAATTTTTCCAGAAATAAAATCCTGTTTATATTTGATTTACCCTCGTACTCAAGGAAAAATAACATCTTTTACAGATGACACAATATAAATTATTTTTAGGCTTGTTTGTCGGAAAAATAGCTGAACAAGATTTATAATTAAATCATGAATGGATTGTAATAGAATTAATAATCCATTTTAATAGAATTAATTATAATATAAACATATATCTTTTAAAAAAGCATTTTCAAATAAGTATCTTTATTTTAATATAATATTGAATAATGAACAATGTCCTGATCTGAGCTATGGCAGTACTGAATAAGGAAAAGTATAAAATACAATGAAAATTTGTTAATCAGAATCTAAAATGGGAGGGCTACATATCGGTTGTATTATTAAATAAGTTGGAATGCTACTTTAATAGACTGAGCAATTATGTAACCTTGTAAACATTCTTAAGGACTTTTTCTTCAGCTTTAAAACATAATTTTTAAATATCACACGATTCTATAAACTCCTGTATCAGCCAAGTTAATGTAACAATGTTAGTAATAAAATTGTTCTTATTCATTATAAATATAAAAAAGTAAATACGCTTAAGGACATATACATGAAAAATATTTATAGTATGTCTAGAAGCTCAGCATTTTTAGCAGAATTCTTGTTTATTTTAATATTTTAGAACAAATAATTTATATAATGAAATTTTTTGTTTCCAATACAGCAACACTTTCATTATATTTATCAAAAGATTTAAGTAGTAAGACTACATAAATTGGTGTCTTATTTATACTAGTAAATCTAACAATGGAAATATTTTAACAGTATAATATAAACTATTTATTTATTAAATATAACATTGTTAATAATCGATGATATAAATGAATAGAGATTACAAAAGGCCAACTATAACTTATATTACCATAAATTATAAAGAAATATATCGGATGACAGAGTTCTCACAATTCTTTGATGAAGGTATATTGAAATATTTTTAGACAATACATTAATCACATAACTTAAAAACAATAAGCGATGTATTTTTTTTATTTTCTTCAGCACAAGAAACTATCGCTTTAGTAATCAAAATTAATATTACATAACTGCATTAATAAAAAAGGGCTGAACAAATTACAACGGATATTATTTTAAAATTAATTTTTCACAAAAACTAGTTATTAACAATTTTATGATTCCTAACCTAAAGATACAGGTTACTTAAACAAGATATAAATTTAAAAAAATGATGATCGTACTTAATTCTAAAAAAAAAAAAATATACAAAGTAATAAATCCTTTTAATCATTCGGTAATATACCAACATGCATATAGTGTTACAGGATTCTAATTAATCATAAACAAACTTTTTACACTTATATTAGAAAATTATTACATTTAATATTAAAGCTTGCTTGGAAAACTTTTCCTTTCAGAGTTACTGCTCCTTTTCGACCGGTTGGTTTTATTTTACTCATTTTTCATTTGATTTTTATAGATTCTGAGCATTAAATTTCATTACCTCTGTGTGGAAGCCTAATGAAAACCTTTAACAACAATATTACAAAACCACTCTCGATCCAACAATAATGTTACTGCTGCACAGAAGGAATTTTTTAAGCGCTTCAGCAGATGCGACTTGCTTTGTAATAAAATTATAATAAATAAGATACAACCTATGTAAAAAGTAAACAGTTGAAGAAACTTATAAATAATAAAAAAAATAAACATAATGCATACAATATTAAAATAAATAATACAAACACTAATATAATAGACAGTAACATAAATATTGTTTATCACTAAATAAATGTGATTATTCGCTTTACATGGCAGTAAATTAATTAATTAATAACAAATTACTATGATTAATAATAATTATAAGCTTATCACTAACCTCACTGAACCGCATAACAAATATGCTTAAAAAAATCAATCATTTCTTAAATATGTATTAAAATATTTTTTTCTGAGGATGAAAAACAACCTATGATTTATAAAATAAAATAAAATCAGATACAAAAAATAATAATACAATAATTGTACAAACTATTTAATTTCAATTAGTAATCTGGAAGAACTAAAAAGGGAAATAAATAATTTAGTCAAATTAAATTTAATTGAAATATATAAAGAAAGAGATCATCATCAAATTCATACTTAAACAATATTGAAATCTACAAATTTTCTTTCTCACCAATACCATAAACAATTAATGCTGAAATATATTCTATTAAAAAAAAAATTAAATGCTGATTAATCCAGTGTGTTTCTAAAATGGTGGCTGACTATACTTTTTCATATTATACTTGTAAACCTAAACAAAAAAAAAAAAATCCTGAGGAAAAATGCCAATTTCTCCTTCATTCTTCCTCCTTCCTGTTTGCCATTTTGTTATTTTTACATTAAAATTTATATCTCAAATTTGGATATATGAATCACATTAATATTTGATAAGCATCTTTGTAATAAAGTTATAAAATTATAAAAAAATCAGGACCTAAATATCTTCATAAATTACAAAATGCCAGCATGTTTATTTTTCTATCCATTATATCTCCATAAATATTAGTTCTATCAAAATTTATTTGATAAAATATTAAGACTTTTATTTTGAACAAAATTACATTTAATTTTTCCTTTTTTCCTAAGGATATTTTTTGTTTAGTTTTACAATTAGAATCCAAAAAAAGTATACCCCGGCCCACTATTTTAGTAACACTCTGTAAATAGGACCTGAATACTTTCAGACAAGTTACAATTTTATTAAAAATCTAAATTTAACTTTATACCAGACAACTTGAATCCCAACTCCCAGTAAATAAATTAGTATGAACCACTGATAAATGCCTAGAGAATGCTAGAAATGTAAACATTTTAGAAACTGCTATCTAATACTGAATGATAAGTAAAAAATTATAATGCAAAGTTACAGCTGATAAAGCTTACATCTGTACAGAATTTAATAAATTGTTTTATGAACAAACAACTAACAGGAAAATACAATCCATCCCAAAGGAAAGGTGACTTTATATTTACCTAACTACAAATGTGCTCTGTAAATGGATGCATGAATTAACTAATGTGGTTTCTGACTACCTTTGGTTTTAAATTTAAGTGCTGGCATACAGACTGCTCATAATAACAAAAACTTTAACAGTATGTTTTGAACCTCAGTCATGAAAAGGAGCAATGAAGCAACTGTGCAAATATTAAATTTTGTTTTAAATCGAATAAAAGTGCCACAGACACTTATGATACAAACTGTTTACGTAGTGATGCAATGAGTCACAAAAATGTTTTTAAGTGGAATGCAAGGTTTCGTGATTGTAAAGAGAGCACTGAGGATGAACCACATCCAGGAGCATCATCGACAGTTCTAGTAGAACTTAAAATCATGGATGAAATTCTTCAAAATGATTAAACTCAATCCCAAATTTGATAAACCAAGGCAGTTTTACTGCCTTGATGGCAGTAAAACTGCTTTAACATACTAGAGGAAAGTAGTGTACCTAAACTATATGTAAAGTAATAAAAACCTTTTACTAATTTAAACTTTGCTTTTATTAAAAAAATAATTATTTTTAAATAAATTCGACAAGTCATTAATTAAAAAAAATAAAGTATATATTTAAAAAAAAAAAACCACTAAATTATACACAAACTTTTATGAAGTAACCTAAATAAAAATGTATTTATTTATTGGAGAAACATTGCACTGATTGTTTCTATAGTAATTTCAGTAACTGCAAAAAAGTAATGTAATTTTTTAATTAATTAAACCTTTTGTGAGTTTTGTAATATTAGATTTAAGTAAGGAAATAAAAACTGACAAAATTTGACCACTCTCACTCAATTTTGACATGTCATCATACATTATCCTCTTCAAAAAATGACCATATAATAATAATAGTATTATAAGTGACAATATTTTTACATATTTATTATTCCATAAATAGAGATTCTTTTTAAATAAATTTTCTTTAAAGCTTCTTACTCATCTGCATTTAAATAAATCAATGGTTTCTTGGGTTATTTTTGTGTTTAGGTCAGTCATATTTTCTTCCTTTTTTCATAACGTTAATTTTGTAAAATTACAAGATTTCATTCTTGAATAATTTTTCTTTTATATATTTCTAAAATGTACTGTAACATAAACATTTAGTTTGTTTACGATATTTTCTTGGGTTTTATAATCTTAAAGTGGTTTTTTCTGAACAATTTATTGAACTTGAAGATAAATTTGTATAAAAAAAATCCATGTAAACATGAGAAGGAATAAAGCTCTAAATAAAAAATAAATGAAGTAAGAATTAAATATATTAAAACAATATTTTTTATTTTAAATTACGCTTAACTTACCTTCAAAGGAATTTTCATTTCTTAATATTATCCAGACATTCTAAACAAAATTCTTTAAGTTCAATGAGAACCAAACTACAGATTATAAAATTCTAAGAGAAGTAACTGAGTTTTAACGAATAATATTAACAATTAAAAATCCACCTTACCAGCATATCGAGATAAACCCTAGATCTTTTGGCTTACTTGAAAGCCATCATCAGAAGTTAAAAATATTACACTGAAGTCAACATATTTTAAAATATAAAAACGATCATGACTGTCCAGTTCTAACAGTATACTCAAGTATACATACAGTAAAGTAACAACAGTATACATTAACGTACTGATAGGACCGGACAGTAATGACTGTTTTTTAATTTTAATTTTTTTACTTCAATGATAGCTTACAAGTAAGCCTAAAGATAAGCCTCAAGAAATTAATGAATTTTGATCGCTTTTCTTCCAAATTACTTTTGAACAACTTTATCATTATTTCTTTAACAACAGTAAATGAAATAATGTGTAACAGAAGACTAAATATAAATAAACATAGCTCATCATACTGAACATGCAAAAGCAAATACAAACCAAGGTTTTCATGCATTACATGCACAGATATTACATTGATTTCAATTCCAATTGTTTAAAAGTCATATTTAAATACAATAATATAATACGTTACAGTAATTGCTACCAGAAATTGTACCTATTTATTCCAATAATCTAACAGATTTTAAAATTGATAAAATTATACAAGAGAAAAAAAAAACAAACATAAATACAATGATGTTGCTGCGATTCCTAAGGCAAAGATTTTTTTTAATGTAATGTTTAACGCACAAAAGTATAAAATTATGGTCTTTATTATAATTATGTACATTTTTTTTTTTTTAACTACCTAAAATTGCATTGAGAGCAAAAATTAAGTCTTTTTTCTTGTTTTTATAGTAAGATTTTATTTTATTTTAGATATACCAATTCTTGGCATCTTTTCTTATCCATAAAAGCAGTTTCTTTTTACACAACAAAAAATAACTGGAGATGGCATTCTTTGGCTTCTCTTTCTTTTCTGATATTTTATTCATTTGTAATTATTATTCAATTTATTCTAGATACAAATAACATCTAACTATAATAATCATAATGTACGTTACACTATATGTAATAGATGCATACAATTGCATACGCTGTTATATGTTAAAATTATGTTTTAAAACAAACATATTAATAATAAAATAGCTTAACGTAACTACTATACGTACTTAATAATGAATGTATTAGTCGACTAATACAAGTTAATAGCTTTTGTTTGACTGGTGGTTGTGGCCCCTTAGTGTTATTAAAAAACATTAAAACAGTAACATTTGTTAGTTTTACCGTTTTAAGCAAAGTACATGACCTTCTTGGTATCAGCATGCACAGTGATGGCTCGAGCCATTGCGCCCGGCGTACGATCTTCGCTGCAACCGCTCTGGTGTGAGCCCTCGCCACTGAAACAATCACCATGACTACTCTTCTCAGACTGTGTTGTTCAGAAATGATTATAATAATAAATATATGAATAAAACTAACACTAAACTTAGTACAATGTTTCTTTAAAAATTTACAGACATTCTACATTTTGGGGAGGAAAGTTAAATAAAACAAATTTAAGTCTAGTTGTTTTCTTGTTTTTGTTAGAAAAAATAATTTGTAATGACCGATAGAATTTGCAATTAATATTTTGTTAATGTAATCCATAAAGCAATTTACATAGATATGTTTTTTATTGACCAAGATAAACTTGGTCAATACAAATACAATCTATCAATTGTATTTTAGACATAGTCTTAATGCATAGTAGGCAATATTATCTGATCCTGACACTTTATAGATGTAAGTATCTGTTCCTTAAAGAGAGGAAAATATTGATCTATGGTTTTGATCATCTGACCTAATATATTAAGATTTATAGCACACATTTCAGGAATTAAAAACAACAGCATCCAGCTGGTTTACTGCTATTTAATTATTCATATGATACAGTTAGTAGTTACACTAGCATGCAAATTAATCCAAACAAATGTTATTTAATAAAAAAAACTTATTTTGAAAAATAAAAATCGTACCTGTACAATTTTTGAAAATCTATAAATTAATATGTTCTTTATTCTTAATCATTTTACTCATATCATTTACAATAATTCAATAAGTGTATGACACATTTTTTTTTAAAATTTATTCATCATAAAATCATACTGATATCATTGCTTTAATAGGTCAATTTTTGTGGTACTATTCATTTTTGAGTAGTTTTTTTTTTACTACTGTCCAAAGATTTTAAATTGGATGTTTGTCTGGGGAGTTGCCTGGCCATAGAACTTTCATATTTTTCTTTCAAAAAAGTTTTTACTTTTTGGCGGTATGGGACAGCACCAGATCTTGATAGAACACTCTGTTGGTTTTTAGGAATTTTTTTTTGAAATTATGCAGTCATCGCTGTGAAAGTCACTAAGTTCACAGCAGCCTTTCCTTTAGAATCTTGATATATCCATCATTTTACAACATACCAAGTAATGAACAAGGGCCTTAAAATATGAAACAAATCCAAATCATTTTTTTTTAGGGATGTTTAATTGCTTGTTGGATATGAGCTGGTGATACAGTTTCATCTGTAATCCTTTGTCCCTGGGCATTCAAATGTAACTTGTCAGCAAACGTAACACTTTTTCAATCTTCTTTGGTACAGTTAGCATATGATATTAAATAACGAGCTACAGCCAAACTGTGCATGTGCCTAAGTATTTTATTAAAGCAAAGAATTGTTGTGAAATTTCATATGAAATTTGGAAAAACCACTACTGAAACATATCTTTTATTAAAAAATGTATATGGCAATTAATGTTTATCACATGCGCAGGTTTCTGAGTGGTTTAACCTTTTCCAAAATGACCAAGATGATGTTCGTCCGGGTAGCCCTTCCATGTCAGAAACGCATAAAGATATTCAAAGAATTGGTAATTTGATCCATTCTAAGTCTGTAAACTATTCATGTGATAGCTAAAACTGTAGTTATCGACAAAGAAAAATGACCAGGAATGTGGAAGAACAAGTTAAGGGTTCTTCACCAAGACAATACACCAGCTCATACCGTATCGTCTCTCATTGACATCTCTAGTCAAGTATAACATTTCAGTGTTAGACCATCTGTGTTATTCGCCTAACATGGCATCACATGACTTTTATCTGTTCCTCAAGGTCAAATCTGCATTAAAAGGAACAAGATTTTAGACCATTGAAGCTGTCAAAGAAAAAGCGGCACACATGATAAAAGAGCTTACATAAGAAGACTTCCAGCACAGTTTCAAAAATGGAAACTGTTCAACTGTTGAATCAGCTGATTTGCAATGTAGCATTTAACTACTAGAGAAGGCTGATGGGCTGTCAAAAAGGATCCTGATTTACCGAAAATTAGTCGGGCTAGTTTATATAACTTTCAAATTTGCAGAAAATAGTAGAAATAGTTTTATCAGAGTTTTAATAGAGTTGAGTTATAAAGATTTGGAGAAAGAAATATTTTAAACAAATTAAAAGCATTTATAAAAATTGAAAAAAAATTTTGTCTGGATGAAACTTGGGTGAACAAAGGTAAATCGCGGTCAATAAGATTTGGCATGATACTTCCATTAAGACATCTGAACAGGCTAAGTATTGGTACAAAATCATCAATTAACAAAGGAAAACTTTTCATTACAGGTTATGTAGGGAATGAAGATGAATTAGTTAACGGTGCATTATTAGTTTTCAAATCTAACAAACAGAATGATTTTCACAAAAAAAAAAAAAAATAATAGTAATTTTTTTTTAAAAACTAGTTTAATATGATTATAAAATTAATTTTGCAATATCTTATACAAATTTGAGATCTTATCCAAATCTTATAGAGATTCGACACTGTGCCTATTGAGGGAGGTATGATTTTTTTCTTCCAAAGCCTATTCCTCACCCTCCCCTGTGGGCTAATTATTGGTGAAATCAAAAAATTTTTACTTAGATAAGTTTTTGGCCCTTATCCAAAGAATATGAGGTCTGTTCAAAAAATACATAGACTATTTGAATTGCTCGGGCCCAGTTGGTTGCAGGGAAATCTGCTTAGTGTCGCCTTCTTTGTACAAATCAGCTGATTACAAGACAGTTTGCCAATCAGAAATATCACTGTTTGTTGCTTAGCTACGCAGTTGTTTGTGAAGTGCTGTTCGTGTCATATGGTGGATTTTACAATGAAAATTGTAAAAAAAATCGTTCAAATTTTACAAACTGAATGAGCAAAGGGTTGCTGTGAAATTTTGTGTTAAACTTGGAAAATCTGCGAGTGTAACTTTTGATATGCTCGAGACAGCTTATGGCAACGATGTTATGAGGCATGCGACATGTTTCAAGTGGCGTGCACATTTTAAAGATGGCGGCCATCAATCGATTGAAGACAATGAGCGTCCTGGACGTCCTTCCACCCCAACTGAAAACTCACACGTCAACAAAATCAATACCATGGTTCGGGCAAATTGATGTCTGACTATCAGAAAGCTTGTCGAAGAGTGCGAGATATCAGTCGGATCATGTCATGAGATTTTGACCGCAAAATTGAAAATGCACCGCGTTGCTGTGAAATTTGTTTCACGTCTGATGACCAAAAAGTTGTCGGAAATTGCTTGAACGTTCAGAGGAAGATAAAAACTTCTTATCGAGGATCATAACAGGTGATGAATCATGGTTGTTCGGTTATGACATCGAAACAAAGGTTCAATCGTCCCAACGGGTAGGTCAAACATCTCCCAGACCTAAAAAAGCTCGCCAAGTTCATTCCAAGGTCAAGGTGATATTAGTTTTCTTTGATGCTGGCGGTGTTGTCCACCATGAGTACCTCCCCGAAGGCTTCCCAGTGAACCAGACTTACTACATCAAAGTTCTTAAGCGTGTGCGAGACGCTATCCAGCGGAAAAGGTCAGAAATGTGGAAGAGTGTTGACTAGTTTTTTCATCACGACAACGCTTCAGCCCTCAAAACTCTTGAGTTTTTGGCCAAACACTCCATCACTATTCTTCCCCACCCACCCTACTCATCTGAACTCGCTCCTTGTGATTTCATCTTGTTTCCAAAACTCAAAACACCTCTAAAGGAAGATTTGAGACGATAACTGAGATCAAGGCAAATGCGACGAAAGAGCTAAAGAACATCACAAAGAAAGCATTCCAAGACTGTTACCAAAAGTGGAAACACCGTTGGGATAACTGTGTATGTCGGAAAGGCGACCCATTCATGTAAGTTATAAATAAAGGATATTTTGTTTTATGACATTTGTCCATGTATTTTTTGAACTGCCCTCATAGTAGGAACTTTAAACAAATTTGATATTATGCTTAATAAGAAAGTTATAGTAATATTGTTTTTTTTTGGGGGGGAAAAAAAAGCCCCCCCACGGTTCAATTTTTCCCATTATCAAATTAGACCAAGGTTTTGGGTTGTTATATTTTATGTTTCAATTTGAAAGTGATTGGTGAAAAATTATCACAGTTATCATGTCCATGAAAAAGTGAAATATATATATATATAAACTCGGATCAACGGGTGGGACAAAAAGAAGAGAGAACATCAGTGAGTAGGAGACAGAGAAAGTTAAAAATAGGAACATGGAATGTGAACACACTACTGAAATGTGTAAAGCTAGATAATGTAAAGAAGGAAATGAGAAGAATGGAAATACATTAGGTATGTCTGAGGTAAGATGGCCAGAGGAAGGTGACTTTTAGAGTGATGAATACCGTATAATTCACTCAGGGACTGCAAGAGATAGGCCGGGATATGGGGGAGTAGCAATAGTATTAAGTAAGGATTTTGGAAAGAATGTTACCG